>PVKP010002306.1:0-126033 GCA_004027715.1 Plecturocebus donacophilus
CCAACATGGTGAAACCCCGTCTCTATACTGAAAATACAAAAATTAGCCAGGTGTGGTGGCATGTGCCCGTAATCCCAGCTACTCAGGAGGCTGAGGCAGGAGAATCGCTTGAACCCGGGAGAGGAAGGTTGCAGTGAGTCAAGATTGCTCCACTGCACTCCAGCCTGGGCAACAGAGTGAGACTCTGTCTCAAAACAAACAAACAAAAAATGCCTAAATGCCTTTCTACAATCCATAGACCCTGTTTTGACACCAAAGCTCCTCACTGGGGCTCCAATTGGCCCATAGCACTACACAGCCTCCTTAGGTGGCCCCATCCACACTGAGGTACATGGAAACCTTGTGCTAGGCATGGTTAGAGAGTCCCTAAAGAGGGGCTAGGATTTCGAATGTTCATCTTTTACATTTTTGAGCAGCTAAAAGTTTATTTTGAACTCTCCTTCAGTCCACGGTCTCCACGTAGATTCAAATTGCCATAAAGCAAAGGAAAAATTTTGAAATCCCCTTCACCTGATTTCTCCATTGCCTGCACAAATACATATACACATTCACACACACACACAAACACAGAGTTTAACTAGATATTCAATATTGTCTTAATTAAAAGTTAAATGCATCAGCAAACTGAACCCTAGTAGCTAGTTAGTTCTCTGCCTCAGTCTACTTACCCAGCTATAGAGCTCACCTAATCAGAAAACTCTCTCTCTGTTCAAAACAGAGAGCTTCCCTCTGCAAACTCACTCTAAAAAGTGCATTAGGCTCCACATCACATCTACCCTCCTTCAGCCCTAGTGGATAGAACAAGTTTCTCTGAGAGGATCATTTCTGTTGACCGAACTTTAAGTTCTTTTCCCAGATCCCTGACATGATTTGACTGAATTTCTTGAAGCTTTTGTGTGTAAAGGTTGCAGAATGTCAATTCTCTAGTGATGGGATTTGGAAAAGGGAATGAAACCCAGAGACTTTATTCAGAATGTGTGAGAAACCACCTTTATTACTAAGTATTTCATACAACGGTATTATAGCTATTTGCTATGTTTTTTTTTTAATCCAAGGATTTGACACAATTTCTTATTGTACAGATAGCTGCTCCTAAAATTAAACCAATAAAAATCAGTAGCATTTTATTGAAAGCTTATGATGTTCCAGACACTGGGCTTGGTACTTTTCATGAGTTCTCTTCTAACCTTCTACCAATCTTATGAAATGAGTATTATTATTACTCTTGCTGCTGTTATCAATGTCATTATAAAAATGAGAAGACCGAGGCTTGGTGAAATTCAGTAACTTCTCAACATTTTATTGCTAATAAGTAGCAGAATCCTGAGTCAAAACCAGGCATTGTGATCTTGTGACTTCAGAAGACTTCTACTTAATGACACTAATGTCCATTTGCAAATGTAAAGCATATTTCTGGAAGACACAAAGAGGAGGCAAATATTCTTCTGCCTCTTAATAAGACCTTAACCTAGAGGGAGTTAAAAAGTGAGAAAATACCAAGGTAGAGTAATAGGGACTATATTTACCCTCCCATGTGAACAACTAAACGGGAGAGGGAATATATGAATGTATGCATTCATATTCATATATTCATATACATACATACACGTACATTATACGAATACACACTCACACAGACCTACAGTTTTCAGACCACTGGACGTTAAGTGACAAAAGAGAGTGATAACTTATTAGTGGGAAACAAGTCAGGTAAGCCCTAAGATTGTCTCACTTTACTTCCTTGAGAGAAATTTTGGGCTACAGTGCAGAGGGGAAGCCATTCTTCTCCTAGGGATTTACTCAAGAAAAACAAAAGTGCATGTCCATATAAAGACTTGTTATGGTGTACAGAGCAGCAGTTATATCTGTAACAGCTAAAAATTGGAAACAATTCAAATGGGTAAATAAAATGTGGTATATCCATACAATGGAAAAGTGTTCAGTAATAAAAAGGAATAAGTATTGATAGCTGCAACAAATAGATGAATCTCAAAATAATCATGCTGAGTAAAAAAAAATGAATGAGTATATATCACATGATTTCAAGTCATATAAAATTCTAGAAAATGCAAATGACTTCAGAGTGACAGGAAGCAGCACAGTGGCTGCATGGGTGCAGCGAAGGATTGCAAAGGGATGGGGAGTCTCTTTGAATAATGGATATGTTCATTTTCATGACAGTGGTAATGGTTTCACAGGTGCATAAATGTGTAAAAATTTATCAAATTGTATACTTTAAATATGTATAGTTTATTGTATGTCAATTATACCTCCATAAAGCCATTTTAAAAATAGAACAGTTTTAATTAACATGGTGAAAGTTTTCTGTCTTCCTTTTTTTTTTTGTTTTTATCGTAGATTATAAGCTGTGTAAGAACAGATATATTGTTTATCTTGTTTATTTTGGGTCTCTAGTGACTAAAGCTGGGTATACCAATTACTACTTCTGCATAACTAATTAATGCAAAATGTAGTGACATAAAATGGTCACCTGTCATGTTCATGAATTCTGTGCATTAACAATTAGGGCAGAGTTGGGATGGCTTCTCTCTGCTCCATGATGTTTGGGGTCTTAACCAAATTGCTGGGTACTAGAAGCACTGGAGCTCCCTTATCACTTTGTGTGGTCTCTCCAGCAAGGAGGCTCCAAGGTAGCCAGACTTGTTACCTGTCAGTTCTGGGCTCTAAAGGTCTGACTCCCAAGGGAGAAATGTAGGAGAAGGCTGTGTTACTGGTTTTGTAATCTAGCCCCTGAAGTCACTAAGGGGCACTTCCTCCACATGATTTTTGGTTGAGGCAGTTATAAAAATTCACCCAGGTTTACAGTGAAAGAAATAAACACCACTCTAAATGGAGGATTCTCAACACTTTTGCCAACATTTTAAGAATATGTGGGATAGGATATTTATCAGTGTCACCATCTTTGGAAAATTCAGCCTGTTGCACTGTGTCAATGTCACACAGGGGATGAAGATATGAACATGAGTTAGTCATTTTAACTTCATATGCAGTCTTACATGCTATAGAAAATGAAATTCAGGCATTCATTACACAGATGCATAGAGTTCATCTTTTTACACAATGTGGTTTCAAGACAGAATGTTTTAACATGTACCCTGATGGAGCTTACATTTATAGATAAATATGTGAGAAAAGAGAAAGAAAATATAGAAAATAGCACCTTAGGATAGAAGATTTAAGTCTTAGGGAAGGTATTTAGTACTATCAGGGTTCTGAGAAGTTAGAGGCTACTACTGGCTGAAGGAATCAGTAAATGCTGATGTTGCATGGGGTGTGGGGTATTAGAACTAAGACTGGAAAGGTTAGTAAAGCTTCTAAAGATGCTGAGAGACAAGCACTGAAAGTAAGGAAATGAAAGTATGATTCAAGAAATGGACCAATACTAGTACAGTATCTGAAACTCCAAGGCCCCTTTAGAGCTACAGATTCTACATCCTACTTCTAGAGTATTCTAATTTATTAAATTCCCCTCCCCCAGGACATTTTGATGATCAATCAGATTTTGAAACCTCAGAGGTGTGGGATCTATACAGATGGAAATAAAGATGTCTGTAAGAAAAGGTTAGAACCAAATCATAGGGGTCTTAGAATATGAATCAAATGGTCTGCAATAGAATTGGATTATTATTTCACTTATATTAACTTATCACAGCACCACACTTTTCAGCTAAACGCTGTACATTGTGGTAAGTCAGATTATAAATCAGTAAAGAATAAATCATAGCAGCATTAAGTACTTGAAGATGCATAGGCAACCTACAGTATAAATTTAAATTATAATTTTTTTAAAATGTGGAATTTAGAGTTAGGAGAAAGCTTAGCAGTCCTTCAGTGTATTTCCCTAAGTTCACAACCTTATTTAATTCTTCCCCAAATGTATATATGATGTTACTGATAGGCACCTTCCTATTTTGTGTGGACTGAAGAAGTCCTTTTCACAGGAACAGTTTCAGGGGAGAAACATTATGTGATATGGATTGAAAGGTGCCTTATGCACACAAGATGTTATACCTATAATATTGCTGTCATATTATTTATAAACCATAGGCTTTTTGTATCACTTTTATGCACTGGTAGACTTTGGCAGTTCTGTGGATTCCTTTGATACATAATTTATTGTGTCAACTAATCCTGAAAAAAAATCCACAATAAATAAATAGATAAATTGAAGTTCATCCAGCAGAACTATACAGTATGAAATGTAAGTTCATTTGAAGAAAAGGAAAGCTATATAAGAAGCATAATCATTGTTTGCCAGTTTTGAATTGCTAAATTTGTTCTTTGCCAAAATTTCTAATTTCTAATTAGGATTGTATGTACTATTTCTCTCTCTCTCTCTCTCTCTCTCTCTCTCTCTCTCTCTCTCTCTCTCTCTGCATTTCTCTCTCAGAATGGCATCTGTGAGTCTCTTTTGATAATGAATACGCCAAGGGGGCCCAGAGTTAAGTCTAGGCCTCAGAACTAGAAACATTTCCATCAAAGATGGTTTGTTAATAATAAAGTAAGGAGGGAAAAAAGCTATTTGCTTCTTTTGTGGCTCTGACCCTCCCTTGGTCCTGCCAGGCCTGCCTGTGCATCAGCAGAGTTCAGTGGTAATTAAAGCAACAGTGTTGTGAAAAAAGTGTGAATTACTTTTACGGGAAGACTTGGATGTTGCTACTGACTGACAAAGCACAGCGGGGGACTCTGCTGGATATTAAAGAGTGATGGTAGTCCCTGTATTGTAAGGTGGCTTTTCAGCACAATGCAAAATTGTGACTTTTCACAAGTTGATATCTCTGGAACCATTCGAGTTATCAGCTTAAAATTTAGATATATATTTTTTCCCCTTGGCAAGCCTGTGGAGCAAAACTATGTCACATTTCATGAAATGCGATATGGTAGTTGGAATTATGGAGAGCTAAAGTATATTTTCTCCCTTTTCTTCCCCTGGATTTTGACTCTATCATGGAATTATTTCAACCTTGAAGATTGCAGAAAATAGTGAGGAAAAAGCTATAAAGGGATCATATGTTCAACCCTCTCTTGGCAAGTTATTTCAATGTCAACTATCTAGGCTTTCTGTTTCTGTCATTTTTTTAAAAAGAAAGAAGTGCAGACCAGCACTCTGTTGACAATGCCAAGAAATGCCAACTCTGGGTTCTCAGCACTAGTGTATAAATACCCAGAAGGATGGTAGGTTCCTCCCACCACGCCCAGCCAGGAAAAGTTCTGATCTTACTCTTGTCACTGCCAATCTTGTTAAGCCAACTCCCACACAGGTGTGATATAATGTTGATTATGCTCCCTATCCAGTGAGAAAAAAATGTTCTTAACCAAATCCAATAAACCACCTTTTGTGGATGTGAATCAAGAGGATAAAATAGGGTAAAATAGCCCAATAGACTATTAATCACTTTTCATTTTATAAGCTAACAGACATTATCAGTATTCCTGAATCAGGTTCACAGAGAACATGTGAAATTCTATGTGAAGACATCACCAACAGACCAGGGAAGACTGCAACTGATAAGATGCAACTGAAAAGTGATGGGAAATATGTATGTTATATGAGCCTGTATTAGTGATATATTAATGATGTAACCAATGAATAATACATCATGTAATATGCAAATGCTGTTTAATGTTCATCACTTTCTCTCTGAAGTAAATGAGTTGAGATAGTAAGTAAAATTTCTATGCTTTGTATATTTTTGGTAACCCTATTGACATCTGACCACAGTAGGACACTCTGTGGATCAATGGACACAGCAAAGCAGAAGGCAACAGAGTAAGGTGAATAAGAGCTTGCCCACACCCTGTACAACCCCAATTTCTCCATGTGCAAAAAGGTTGTAATAAGCATTCCCACCTTATTTTAAAAATTAAGTGAATGAAGATGTTAAAAATAGTTTAAACAACATGCCTGACATTTAGGAGTAATTAATAAAAGCTAACTGTTACTATCATCATTATCAAACTAGGTGCTACAATGATGCAAGGTGATTCAAGGAATCCCCTTTGCTTTTAGATCTAGTGATTCTGTGTCATTTGTCAAGCAGTGGGGTAATATTTTTTAAGTAGTGTGAGGTTATGAAATGGCATTTAGGGGATGAGGCTGTGACATGCCAAACAATAGATAGTTTAAATAGACAACAATGATATAAACAGAATAACTGGGGTGCTCAAAATGACATTCTTTCACCCCACTAGTGCAAAGTTTAATTAGTATGTAAATGACATACTCATTTAAAATTGACATAATGCCACCTCTTTTCATGCCAAGCTGTCAGGGCCTATGAAACTGTAAAATTCCTGACACTAAACATTTGTTGTAAACTGATCCTTCCAAAGTAACTTAACTAAAGCTGAAAAGGCAGGAAAGGTGATAATCACTTTAAAAAAAATCAAGCCACTTCTTCATTCTTTCTTTCAGAGAAAAGGACCCAAACTGCTTTTGGGGAGAGATTCACCACATTATATTGGGCTGAGGGCATGTTCTGTAAAAGAAAAAAAGATACATGAACCACCAACCCCAGAGTGATGAGAAGCAAAATGGGTGAGGAAAAAAATACCCTCAATTGACATAGCTATTTTCATCACATCAAATCAGCCATCTGTTCTTGACATAGTTTATTATCATTAGGAAGATTTTCTCAATTCAGACATGGTGATGAGGAAAGATGAAGAATTAACCAGATAAATAGCCAATTTGGAAAATTCAGGCTGAGACCCTTTTCCTCAATTTCCATCCCCTCCTTTCACCCAGCTCCATCATCACACTCCAATTATTCCAAGAAAAGCTTCAATGACATGATTAGACATGTTTATGGTGGTGTTTTTCTCTCACTTGCATAGGCATAACAAACTAAACACACTAGGTATCAAATGACACAAAGGTGATCGACATTGTACAAAAAAATAGTAATTTTCCATTGTAAAAATGACTGCATAAACTTAGAATGACAAGTGGCTACAGTTAAGGGTGAGGGAATTAAATACTCTGAATCGAAGTATAAAAATGCTGATGTTTTTTTCCCAGAACTTATTCATTAGAAATCCATCAATTTACCTTGGGATAAGAGTGTTTAGAGAAGAAAATTTTCTTTGAAATCATCACAAAGTAATTCCAACAGCTCTGTGTGAGATAATCTGGAAGGAAAAAGTAAATGTTGGAAACCAATAATAAAAAGAAAATATTTAAATCCAATGCTTGATATCAACTTCATAAACTGAAGTTGGAAATTCGCAAAAGTTAAGCTCATAAATTTAGGGGAAAAGGTTAAAATAATACTTGACAAGTATCAACACAACTATTTAAAAATTACTCACGCTGGTTATTTTATTTACATAATGTCAAAAACAAGTGTGATTCTCCCTCAAATAGTTTACAAATTCATGATGTTAGATTTATAAGAGTCTAATTCACAGATTTTGAATTATACTTGAAATCATATCTTTTTTATTAAAAACTTAAAAATGTTAGGGAAGTAACTATTAAATCATGCAGACTCCACAAAACAACTTCCATCCTAACCCTTAGGTTATTTTGTGTATATATATCTGTCTTTGATAACATTCCTGTGGTCTTTTATTCTGATCTTTTATACCTAAATATCTGACTTACAACTCATTATCAAAAAAGTAACTTTTTGTAACTCTTCATTCCTCATCATCTCTTTGAACCATCATTGTTGCCAGACCATTTTTTTGTTGTTGTTGAAACATTCTTTTTTTAATTTTATCTATGTCATAGGATCTTAACTATCTTCATAACTCTTAGTATGCTCTTGGTTTTCCTTGTTGCTCCAACAAAGCTAAATATGGACATAGTCTTCCACCACAGTATTCATCAATTCAACAAATGTCTATTGAGACCCTACTGAAAACCATGTGTTGTGCTAGGTGCTAGGGGGACTGCGGAGACTAAGGCATACATGATGTTTGCCCCCATGGAGCTTCAGTTTCTAGACTAGAAGTCAACAAACTATAAAGTCTCCAGGCCAAATCCAGCTGGACACCTATTTTTGTAAATAGATTTTTCTTGGAATGCAGCCATGCCAATTCATTTAAATATTGTCTACAGCTGCTTTCAGGATACAATGGCACGATTAATTAGTTGCAGCAGAGACCTTCAGAACACAAAGCCTGAAATGTTTATTCCCTGGCTCTTTACAGAAAATGTAGGCTAATTCTGGTTGACTCTAGATCCATCTTCAACTGTGGTAGCTCTTCAATCTTTATCTTGGAGAGTGCATTCCTGATTTCTTACTGTTTCAATCACTTCTACAGAAATAATTTCAAAACCTCTAGTCATAGTCATAATCTCTCTTTTGAACTTCAGTCACATATTTCTAATTGTCTATTTAACATTCTCCTCCCCTGCACACACACACTGGCTAGTAAACAACCATTATTGCAAGATCGCTAAGACTGAGTTTATCTTTTTCCCAAAGCCAAGTGTTTTCTACCATTAATCTCCCAGTCAACAGGACTTAAGATTTTGGAGTCTTTCATTTTCTTCTAGCATCCAGGTTTAACAAAGTTTAAAAACTTTCAATATTCTTTATATCTATCAACTAATGTTTGTTTCTACTGTCACTACCTAGGTTTGGACCTCAAAATCTTATACTTTGAATTCGATAATCATCAATCTTCTTACAGTTAATCCCTTATATCTTCAATGATCTGTCCATCAGTCTCCCTGAGACATCACCTTGTATATGTCATCAAAATCCTTCTCTTTACCAGGAGTGTAGCTTCTCATTACAAAGATTAGGGATTCTCAATCTGTGGCTAGGGCTTTCTTTTGTAGAGATGTTACAAAATGACTTCAAGGGGCACATAAATCCCATTAAATAAATCAAGAATTGCCTGGACGCTGAATAAGCAAGTACCCTGAGAAGATGTATCACTATCTATTTTTCAAATATATGCAGATATTCTTCCAATAGTTAAAAAGTTCAGCCTGGGCAACATGGCGAAACCCCAAAAACTAGCCATGTGTGGTGGGAAGTGCCCATAGTCCCAGCTACTCAGGTGGCTGAGGTGGGAGGATCAGTTGAGCCTGGGAGGTTGAGTTTACAGTGAGCCAAGACTGCATCACTGCCCTCCAGCCTGGGTAACACAGAGAGAACTTGTCTCAAAAACGAACAAACAAAAAAGCAAAAAACATAAAATACAAAGTTGCTTGTGTAAGTTATTGATATGGTTTGGCTGTGTCCCTACCCAAATCTCATCTTGAACTGCAGTTCCCATAATTTCCATGTGTTATGGGAGGGACTCAGTGGAAGATAATTGAATCATGGGGTCAGTTTCTCCTGTACTGTTCTCATGGTAGTGAATAAGTCTCACCAGCTCTGATAAGTTTGTAATGGGTTTCCCCTTTCACTTGGCTCTCATTCTTTCTTGCCTGCCACCATATAAGATGTGACTTTGCTCCTCCTTGCCTTCTGCTGTCGTTGTGAGGCCTCCCTAGCCATGTGGAACTGTGAGTCCACTAAACCTCTTTTTCTTTACAAATTACCCAGTCTCTGGTATGTCTTTATCAGCAGTATGAGAACAGATTAATTCAGTTACCACTTTAATTGTAACTTTTTTCTCATTCTCTATTTTCCCCAGCAATTGATACTAAAAGTGCAACTTTTTTTGTCTGTATTTTGTAATTAAATGGTCCTCATTGGCCATTAAATGCCTACTCTACCATGAGGAAGGGTCTGTTAACCATTCACAAGAAAACTATGGAAGCCTAAAACCTCAGCATTTGGAGGGGAAAGTAAAAGGCTTAAAAATCTTTAAATGTAACGATATCCTTTCCTCTCTCCTTGGATGAAAGCTATGGATTTGGAGGATTTTATGAGGTACAAGAAGATCTTGAGAAAAGAGATGGCTGTTTAAGCCTAATTCAGTTCTAGAGTTCAAAGAAAAGGAATTTGAGGGCTCCTGGTTGTTTCTACACTATTTGCCTCTGCTAGTCTGAGACCATGAGCATATTAGGGTTCTGGATAGAAGCTTTAATAAATGATGTGCATTTGGCAGCCATGTCCTCCTGGTCATATTTCCTGGAAACCCAAAAGAGGTGGTGGAAAAGTGAACATAAATACAGATGCACAGCAGGGGAAGAAAATTACTAAAAACCATATCCACTTTCTTGGCCTTGCAGTAACTGTGTCATTCAGTTTAGCCCTTTTTCCTGGTTGTAGTTTTTTCTCCCACCACCATCTCCCTATGGACTATCTGATAAGTGATGGAGGTTCTCCTATGTCCTAGCATATTATGTCATGGCATCCCTGGCACCTAGTGCAGTGCCATCAACCAGCAAGCAGGGATCAACTCAAAATTGTGGGTGTTGCCATTATCCACTGGCTGCAGAATAATCATAAAAGTCTTATTTTTGCTCATGTGTTGAGTCATTTGTCATGGTGAGTACTCAGAATAATTTACGGAAACCATATCTCAGAAACCTCTCTGACATCACAGAACTCAGAGGGAGGTACACTGGGGGAGTGGGAAAAGATATAGATACAGAATTGTCAACTAGTAGCTGATTAACTCTGAGCTACGCAATTTCTCAGAATTTTAGTCCCCACTATGGTAACTTGGAATAATATCTACCACCCCATTGCAGTTATAATAACTGAAGGAAATGAAATATATAAGGATTCAGCATGGTACCTGATACATAGTTGGCAACCCAACAGTTGTTCTTAGAGGAGGGAAGAAGAGAAGGGGGTATGGATCTAAAATGATGCCTGTTATATATAGTCCACCTGGTTTAGTATATGTCCGAATTACAGTTGGCCTGGGATTATATTCCGAGGATATCCATAGTAGGGAAGGTTGCTCTTACATAGTCAAAGAGAGTTATTGGGTCTGGGAGTGATTAATCAGGAGTGAATTAACATTTATGGAGCTCCTATTACATAGCCAATTTAGTGGGCATCTTATGTATATTTTTATTTCATGCTCACATCTGTTCTGACACAAATGTTATTTTTGTGTGTGTGTTTCTGACCATAAGAAGAATATGGCCAGAAAAGGTTTGAAACACTGCTTGCATCCATACTGTTACTTAACAGCAGAGGAAAGACTTGAAGCCAGTTCTAGGTGATTCTAGGGCTTTTCCACTCTTTCTCAATCACCGGGATGTCTCTTCTAATCATTTTTTATGTCTTGTCAAGTCACTTTTATCAATTTTCATGCAGACCATTGGCCAACTAGTGTGTGTATTATTATCTTTTTTTTCATTCCAACAAATTTCACTTTATTGATAAAAAAGGTAGCAAATGTTTACAAAAGTTAAGTCCACATATCAGGAATGATAATTCTAGGAATGTCTGAAAAAGCAAGGACTATCCTAAGAATAAATGTTGCACTTATTCTCAGACACTTTAGTAGTCACCCAACTACCTAGCATAAATACAGCTTAGCGCATGATGGGAGTCAGGACTGCTATGGCTGGCTTTGTGCCTTTGGCCTCATTCTTTGAGTCTGAACGAAATATAACTTTGATTTCTAGAAAGTCCAATTTCTTCTCCTCATTTGTTGTAGCAGAGAATTGGAAGAAACCGTTTACAGCCAGGACTTGCAGGGTGCAGCTCTCAAAAACTGGCTTATATATAAGTAAATAGTAAGTAAAATAATGATAAAATGAAGACATTCTTCAAGAAACAGCTCTAGGTTCTTGAAAATGATTATTTCTGTTTGCCTGCAACTGTAAAAATGAGTTTCAGGTAATAGCTTTTCTTTTATGTGGTAAATGATGAATGACTATTTAAACATTGTCTCATCTACTAACCAAGATATAAAAAAATTAAAGCCTACTGTGCTAAAAGGGAATTTGAAGACTAGAGTCACCTGATTTTTTAACTCAGTGATTACATCATGGAGAAATTCATCTGTACTTCAACTCTGGAATTGCATAAAATATATTTTCCCAACCAAGAAAATCAAGCCCTTTAGCTTCTACACATTATATTTTTTCTGAATCCTATAAATATGTTTTTCATGCAAGTTAGTATCCCTTTTAGACTTTGGAAAGTGTGATGTCAAACGTAACTACCTGAATTAGTTTGTTTTCACACTGCTATGAAGAAATAGCCAAGACTGGGTAATTTATAAAGGAAAGAGGTTTAATTGACTCACAGCTCCTCATGGCTAGGGATGCCTCAGGAAACTTACAATCATGGCATTCACAGGACAGCAGGAGAGAGAATGAGTGCCCAGTGAAGGGGGAAGCCCCTTATAAAACCATCAGATTCAATTATCTGCACCTGGTCTCTCCCACAACATGTGGGGATTATAGGATCCACAATTTAAGATGAGATTTGGATGGGGACACAACCAAACCATATCACTACCTATTAAAAGCTCCCACAAAAAGTAGAAATATTCTTCTTTGAATATGTATTTTGCCAAAAGAACATATAAGAATTATATTTGCTTGCAAGAGTGAGGATTGGATGGGCATGAGAAGAGTCAGAGCAAAGAATAAAGACATAATAGGACTCAGCAAGGAAAAAAACTATTTTTGTAAGCATTTATTATTTTTTACTCTTTACAAAAATAGAAATCTCCCATGTTCAGTTTTTACTTAACTTCCACAACTCTAGCAATATACCACCTTACCGCTAAAATGTTTAAAAGAGAGAAAAGAAAAAAGACTGGAAATGAAGGAAGGAGAGAAAGTAAATATTTTTTTCTGGCATCATAAGAAAAAGGGAACTTGACTCAAAATTATTCAGTAGGTACTATTTGCTTATTTGCAATAAGTATTTAAAAAAAAAAAAAACTTCTAAATTCAGCCAATTCAGTATTTTTCTTCCTTAGGTTAAAGTGCTATGAGATAAATATTTTAGCTTTAGAAAAGTGTTACTAGCCACCATCCCTCTCCTTTCCAGAGGAGCAGAAATTCTGCCAAATTCATTATTTTCCCCTAGTAGCCTATGGTCCTTAAGTGAATTTCCAAAGAGTTGGGTAAATACTATTGGGTAATTAATTACAACTTTTACTACCTGTTGACTTCTTTTATTTTTATTTTTGAGAAAAAGTCTAACTTTGTCATTCAGTCTGGAGTGCAGTGGAGCAATCTCAGCTCACTGAAGCCTCGACCTCCCTGGACCCTTATGATTCTCCCACGTCAGCTTCCCATGTAGCTGGGACTACAGGCATGTGTTATACCACCCAACTCATTTTGCATTTTTTGTAGAAACGGGGTTTCACCACATTGCGCAAGCTGGTCTTGAACATTTGGACTCGAGCAATCCTCCCACCTTGGCTTCCCAAAATACTGGCATTACAGGCATGAGCCATCACTCGTGGCCTGACTTTATTTCTTAAATAAGAATGCAAATCATATCCCTATCTAGTTGTTAAAAGATGATAGAGCTAAACCTTAACGCCACACCCAAAGAAAACTTATTTGTCTTCATTTGCAGGTACATGCATTTATCAGACTATAATCACCTGTGTTTATTTCTACAACAGCATGAATTCCAAAGGACAGCTATCGTGTTTGAAGAAAGGGCAATTAAAGGACCTGTGGAAACTCTCTCCAGTATGAATAGATTATCTTTTGGGTTTTTAGCTAACATTCTATTTAATACTGGGTGGAATTTACCTAATATCCACAGCTTCAAATAAAAGTAGACAAATTCACTTGTTGGTCCCATTTACGCAATTGCTATAAAAAAATGACCATTAGCTAGGTGTCGTAAAATCTTTCTACTTTCTTACCGATAACTGGGGGAATAAATTACTTAAGCTTAGATGCCTTGTCTCTCTCTGTCTCTTTCTGACACACACATCTACACACCTTTGTGTTATATGATTCTTCTACCAAACAGTGAGTGTATCTGACTCTGATAATTAAGTGTACCACACATCTATTACATCTAAACTTTTGAGTAATCAGCATGAATAAAATACTTATTACTTGGAGAGTACTGGATGCAAATTATTCAGTGTAGACATGTTTCTTGAAATTCCATCTTTTAATAAGATGTAAAGAATTTGGCCTGACTCTTTAAAATTACGTTTAAATGTATTTGGAAAACTCTAAATGAAGTAAAACAAGTGTCTTTTCTCCTAAGCTTCTCAGAGAAACATATATATTTTGTGTAAATTCCTAATAGAAATAATATGTTAATTTATTTTTAAAAGCATGCAGAAAAGCACAGGAATCATGTTTAAAATTGTCTAAACACTGCCACTCTAAACTAGCCATCCTTACCTTTAATGGACATCATTCTTATATGTCTATTTGCATATAAAAATACTGAAATACCTACTAGTTTCCTATTGCTACTGTAACAAATCACCACAAACTAAATGGCTTAAAACAACACAGATGTGTTATTTTATAGTTCTATAGGCTACAAATCCCAGGAGGCTAAAACCAAGATGTCAGCTTCCTTCCTGGTGGCTTTATAGGGGAGAATCCAGTACTTTCAGATGCACACCTTCCTCAGTTTGTGGCCATTTTCCTGACCTTAAAGCCAGCAAGGGTAGTTCAAACTTTCTCAGGCTGCATCACTCTAACCTTCTGCTTCCCTCTTCTATTTTTAAGGACTGTCATGATTATATTGGGCCTGACCAGAGAGTCCAAAATATCTAACTTAAAGCTAGCTGATTAGCAGCAGCTATAATTCTATCTGCAACCTTACTTCCCCTTTGCTATGTAATATAATTTATTTATAGATTCTGGAGATAAAGATGTGACATCTTTGGGGGTACATTAGTTTGTTTACAACAAAAGACACATATTTATATTTATATATACATATGCATGTATACACACATATATAAAATTATTTTATTAAAATAAGATGCTAATCTATATGCTCTTTTAATAAAAAACTATTAAATTAGTTGTATATGTTGATGCAAAAGTCATTGCAGGTTTTGCTATTACTTTAATAACAAAAACTGTAATGACTTTTGCACCAATCTTCATAATTAAATTGTGTGGACAAACTGAAGAATTTTCTGAATACTAAATATTTTTAATGCTGTATTACAATTTTAGAAATATACATCTAAGTCTAAAAATAAAATATCATCAAAATAATAGGTATTTGAAGTTATATTTTTAGAATGAGATCCAGATTTAGAAAAGTTTGACTTCCCCTTAGACATAGACAACAACAAAAAAAATTCCCACTGTCATTGTATTATTTTTACATTATCAAGGTATATGGCATTTAAACTCAGCCTTCAAAACTGAATTTCCAATATTAGCTGAGTATTGTATTTATCTAAACAGTCACTACCAATTATTTCTCCATTCTTGTGATATTTATTTTGATTCTTCTCTTTGTTGCCTGGTACTCACTTTCATAAATTTCTTTGTTTCAAGATGGGCTCATAGAAGTACTTCCTGAGTTCTTATATGGTTAAGAATATCTAGTTTTAGTTTTTATACCTGGATTATAAGCATCTTGGGTGACACCTTTTTAATAGCAGGACTTTGTAGACATTTTTCTACAGTCTTCAGAAACTAACTGTTGCTTGGTGAGATCTTAGGTTAGCCTCATTTTTTTAATGCAATAGTTGCTTTTATTGTGTGCAGAAATGATTAAAATACAACTTTTCTTAAAAATTACTAGAAGTGTAATATTTTAAACAGGCTACATTTTTATCGTTTTTTTCCCTTGGAATGTCTATCTCTAAACTTAATCAGCTCTTTTTCTTAATTTCAGGGAAATTTTCCACTTTTACATTGTGAAATATTTCTGGATTCTCCTAGAAGTTTTTCTATCATAGGATGCCCACTATAAATTATATTACATCATCTTTATTCCTGTATAGTACCTTATTTCTAATTGCTTTTATTGCTGTCTTTTCTTTCTGCACTTATTGTGAGTATAGTAAGACTTGTGTATGTCAGAAACTACATACAGCTGTGTTTACAGTTCTGCAGGTTGAGTTTCTGGAAATGGGAAGGCTAAATTGAAGTGATATAAGGGAGTGACTGCATAGTACCTTTGAATCCATGTTAGCACATCAACACTGACAATCTAAATTATTTTCAGTTCTTAATAGTTTATAGAGTAATTTATGTATATCATCTCATTTAACCTTCACAGAGTTCTGAGAGGTAGACAGGGAAAGAGTATTCTCACTTTCTGATGTGTGTAACTGATCAACTGAATCACTCTTTTATAATTAGATAATGTTAATATAAAACAAATTGTTCTTAAACTAATCCAATATTTTTCTCCCTTGCCCATCTTCATGATAAAGAAAAAACAAATTCTAATTTTCACTTCTACCCTTGCAACCAGAGGTGGCCAGGTGAACATCTTTCTGACTGAAATGATGAAAAGATATTCTGCTGCAGAAGTAGACTTGGGGAAAGTTTTTGCATCTCTTATTAAAAGCAATGGAAAATGCTGGCATCTCAGTCTCCTTCTTTCTTCCTCACCTTGACATGCACACAATGTTAAGAGATGAGGCAGTAATCATGGACTCATCAGGAAAAGGCCAAGAACAATTCAATTGACATTAGTTCCAACATGATTGAGTCATGGAACCAGTGTCATCAAGCTGCCTGCCTATTTCTGAGCTCCTTATTACATGAGGAAAAGAAGTGTCTCTTTGCCTAAGTCATATAAATAGTATTTTATGTTACTTGCTGCAAAAGCATTCTTAATACTATCAACTGATAATAATGCCAACACAAGAAGATGATAATTTAGGCTCCAAATCATTATAAATTTATGTTAAATGTATATAATATAGAAATAGTCTAAGTGTGGTGACTAACACCTAAAATTCCAGTACTTTGGGAGGATCTCTTGAAGCCTGGAGTTCAAGTTTAGCTGGGGCAACATAGCAAGACCCTGTGTCTGTGAAAAAATTATATTAAAAAATTAACTGTGTATGGTGTTATCAGCCTGTAGTCCTAACTTCTCAGAAGGCTGAAGACGGGCAGGGGGTTGAGGGTGTGGTGAGCTTTGATGGTGCCACTATACTCCAGCCTGTTCAACAGAGTGAGACCTTATTGCTAAAAATAAAAAAAGAAAAAGTAAAAGAAATTGTTGAAATATAATAACAATCCTTTTTTCCCTGATAATTGGAAAGATTAAATTCTTTCCTTCTCCCCACCATAGGGAACTAGGATGTCACCTAGGAAGAAAAAATATTTAGCATTTTAACTCATTGGGCAAGTATTCAAAATAAATTGTTCCAAGAAGCAAAGTTAATTTATGCCAGTTGAATAGAAAATAACATTAGTTTAATTCACTGTGTTTCCAAGTAACCTAGAAGAATAACAATGACTAAAAATTTTCTGTGTATGAATCTAAATATTTTTCCTGATTTGAAAGACTGTGCTAGACACTGAATGATTATTTTCATTTACATGGTATAAGCAATTCACTTTCTCATACATCTTAAAAGTCTACCTACACAAGAGATAAGAATTATGCTGTTTTATATTAAAATTGATATAATTTCATGAATCATTTTTTATTGACTGATGATTTATAAACTATTCTCCTTCTGGAAAATCTCATTATTTTTTGAAGTCTCTACCACTTTCCAAAAAAACTTCCAACTTAATATGTATCCTACCATGTTGTGCCAATTTACAAGTTATGGGTGATCTGGGCAAATATTTTAATTGATTTTGAATTGTGCAGTTTGTCTCAGAACTACATAAACATTAAATAATTCAGAGACTAAATGAAACCTTATAATGCAGCACACCAAAGTTGTTTAGGCAAGTTTTTTCCCCCAATAATCAGATAATTATACATAACTAGTCATCATTACTTGAAACAAATTATGTTCTGTTGAAGCATGAAAGAGGTTTCCTGGCATTATTTTGAGATCAACTAATCTTACAGACAATAGGTGTCTGTCTGCAAAACCTGTTTACTGGTGTTATGGTTTGGTTGTATAGCATTGTGCAGTTGCTGCTCTCTAGTGAGCCTGTCTTAATTATATCATTTTTCAAGTAAATATTGTATTTTTTATTTTTAAAAATCACAGGTTCAGTGAACTTGGCAAATGTGTGTATATTTTGAATACAGAATGCTTTGTCTTTTATTCATTGTAGATTATCTATGATAATACACTGCTCCATGAGACAGCAGACTAGTGAAGAAAAAAAGGCGAGCAGTTATTTGCTGTGCGTTTAAGTGCTTAAACAGAGGAGTTACTCTGCTTTCAGACATTCTTGCTTGATGAATTCACTGGAGGCAAATGGTTTAAAGTGCTGTGTCATGCCAATCAAGGGTATTAGCATCATTTGTGCGGTGGGAAAGCTTGTGTTTGGAGGAGGAGGGATTCTTTGGCTCTGTCTACACAGATTAAGTAAAATGGAAAACTAAGGCATTTATCCAACTAATTCTGGCAAAAAGAAAAAAAGTAAGGTCAGTTATTCAAAGTAGCTATAGATGGTAATGTTCCTTTTTCTGCAACTGGAATTGTTTTTATGTTTGTGGTGAATGGAAGACTACACTAGGAATTCACTTACGGAGCATCATGTAATGAGCGGCCAAAATTAAAGGCACAACAAACTCTTCATTCCCTCATTGCTTAAAGGACTTATACATAGGCAGGATAATGATAAATCTCCTACTTCCATGTAAGAGTGTATACGGTAAAGATTAACATCATTTGAACGCTTAGCTTTTTAAAAATGGTACTCTGAATTTACAAGCTAAATTACTATGAGTTTGGGCATAGTCATTAGACAATACTATTATTAACTCTAACAAAACGAAGATATACTGTGTTCAAACCACAGGGACAATTAGATGTGTGTGTGTGTGTGTGTGTGTGTGTGTGTGTGTGGAAGTTCCTACTTCCAAATTTAAAATATTGTGATAATTCTATACTTTCAAAAATTAAACCATATGTTAGACGTGTTTGAACCAGAGCAACTCCCACCTTGAGTAGGAACTAGGTAAAATAAAGCTGAAACCTACTGGGCTTCATTCCCAGACTGATAGGCATTCTAAATCACAGGATGAGATACTCGGTCACAAAATACAGGTCATAAAGACCTTGCTGACAAAACAGGTTGCAATAAAGAAGGCAGCTAAAACCTATCAAAACCAAGATGGCCACAAGAGTGACCTCTGGTCGTCTTCACTGCTACACTCCCACCAGCACCATGACAGTTTACAGATGCCATGGCAATGTTAGGAAGTTACCCTATATGGTCTAAAAAGGGGAGGCTTGAATAATCCACCCCTTGTTTAGCATATCATCAAGAAACAGCCATAAATACGAGCAACCAGGAGCCCTTGGGGCTGCTCTGTCTATGGAGTAGCCATTATTTTATAACTTTACTTTCTTAATAAACTTGCTTTCACTTTACTCTATGGACTAGTCCTTAATTCTTTCTGCATGAGATACAAGAACCCTCTCTTGGGGTCTGGATTTGGACACCTTTCTGGTAACAATTATGCCACAAGAAAAACTGGGCAGATAAAATACAACAAATGAAACTTCATAAGGGAATCTTATAGTAACTTTAATCATTCAACATATATTCATTAAACAGTTTTAGGTAAATATTTTTCTTTTATATCATCTTCTAAATGTTATAAAGCACTCTTATTGGATAACTGCTTTCTTTCCCTAGCACCAGTCATTAAAGTCTGTTTTTCCTTCTAATTTTCATGCCAATAAATTGAGCTATGTTATATATGTAAATCTTGTTTATTAATTCTTTCCTCTGGAAAAAATTCAACATTATTATGCTAGATTTCAGTGTAAATTTTTTCTTCTGCTCCATTAATCTATTTGTCTATCCCTATGGCAATATCACCTACCTCAATTTTTAGTTTATTATAAATTTTGATGTCTGAAAAGGAAAGACCCTTCATTTTGTTTTTTATTTTAGATGTATCTCTCATTTTAGAATTAGCTTGCAAGTTAAAAACAAATGTAGGCATTTTAAGTAGAATAATTTGACTCATTCTAGGTGTCTATTGTTTTGTTATAAATCACTTTAAAATTAATGACGTAAAATAATAATTATTTTTATTTATTGTATTTCACATTTCTGGGAGTTAACTGAGATCAGTTAGGCAATTCTTTCTTGAGGATCTCTCATGTGGCTCTTGTCTAATGGTGGTCATTTGTTCATATATCTGGAGGTGAAAGCTGATGTCAGCTGGAATGTTACTGAGGGTTATTGTTCAAAACTACTCCACATATCCTAGCCATATGATTTCCCTACTTCCTCATGACATGGAGACCAGATTTCTGGAACAAATAGAGTCCCAAGAGGACCAGGCAGAAGTCACATCAATAGTTATGACCTAGCCTTAGTATCAAATATTATTGTTTCTACCATAGTTCATCAAATTCAAGGGGATGAACATAGACACACACATACACACACACCCTTCTTTCTATGATAGGAATATCAACAATACATTGTAGGAAGAATATATGAGAAAAAGAAAATCTGGCTATGGCCATACTAGAAAAACAAATTATCTGTCACAATTCTGTAGATTTATTTAGGAAAAATTAACATCTTTACACTATTGAATTTTCCTATCCATGAACATGGTATAATTCTCTTTATTTAGATTTTTTATTTCCTTTCAATAAAACTTTATTCTTTCATAAATAGCATATGTACATTTTGTTAAAATTATTACTAGATACTTATTTTTATGTCATAGTAAAGTTTATCTGTTTTAAAATATGTTTTTCAACATCATTTGTACATAGCAAATTACTAATTTTATGTGTTGATTTTGTATTCAACACACATGCTTTACCATCTAATTTATTCTAATAAATTATATTGTTATCAAATGAAGTTTTCTACAGTCTTATCATCTGTAACAAACAATTCTTTTTTTCTATTTTACTTATTTAATATGCACATATAGTAACTATCATGTCTCAGACACTATTCCACTTTTTTAGTGATTCCATTTTTATTTTTATTGGTGTATTTGCTGATTTGTTTGTTTGTTTTCTTCAACTTTTATCTTAAGTTCCAGGGTACACATGCAGTATGTGCCAGTTTGTTACATATGTAAATGTGTGCCTTGGAGGTTTACTACACAGATGGACCCCCTCATCCAAGTATTAAACTCAGCAACTGTTAGCTATTATTTCTGATGCTCTCCCTCTCCCTGCACTCCCCAACAGGTTCCAGTGTGTGTTGTTCCACCCCATGTCAGACACTATTTTGGGCACTAACAAATATTAACTAATTTAACATGAATAACCTCCCTTCAGGTAGGTATTATTATTTCCATTTTGAAAAATAATGGGGCTCACATTATTCTTGCTCATGTTTTTTACTGCTTTGTTTGTATGTTTTGTGATTGAACTTGAATTCATATTCTTGAGAACTTTGTTTTTGCAAATGTATTGAGGCTTAGATTGAAAAGAGGTTCCTTTAAATAGGATTTGCATTTGCTTCTGCTACATGCCTGGAGAGCCTAGTGATTCATCATCACTTTAATTAAATGATTGCTTTTAGTTTTATTTGGACATACCCAAGTGCTGTGGACTCTATCTCCAAACCCAGCCAGTGAAGACTGGTTTGTGGTGTGAATTTCCAGAGAAGAGTTTTTTCTTCTAGTCAAGGTCGGATAAGAGCAATTCGTCTTGCTGATCCCTTAGGAGAAGGTGACATTTCTATTTACACTGAGAGGATGGCTGTTTGGGGCCCCAGATCTACGAAGAGGGTTACTTATTAGATGTCATCTTCTTCCCTTTTGGGCACTAGTCCTCCATCTCCTGTGACCTGTGAAGGTGTGAAAAGGAAACTCAGTTTCATCTTGATTTGATCAGTGCCCTAAGAACAAAAATCATACTCACCATTTTGCTTGGCTCTCTGGGTTTGTACTTTCATTTAGTTTTTGACCTGTGCAAACTCCTAACTTTCTTACCATGTCATTGCTATACCTAAAAATATGTATTTTTATATTTAAACCAGTATTTTAGCTGCTTCTTATAAGAGAGATAATTTCTGTTAAATTAATAGAAAAAACAGTCTCAAGAAACCTATGCCACCTCTGTCGGTGTGAATAAAAGAAATAACTGGAGGAAATATTTTAAAAGAGAGATTATATACCTGGGTTTGTGCTAACCACATTACTCACAACTGGCAGAGTGCAATGCAGCCACAAGTGGTTTTAGTGGTAAGAGAAAGTAAATGTAAATACCATAATGTTTTCAGAAGGTTCATACAAACTTGACATATACCACATTAACCTAAAAGGAGACACTCGAATTCACTAGGTAGTTCTAAGAATGCTAGTCTGGAGAGCAGCAGTGGTGACTACAACTATGAGGTTGTTTACTGGTCTCAGTGAAAGAAACTGAAGTTGGGAGGTTGATGTGGAGTCAGATTTGGTGGTTATGGCTCTGGATTGGCTATTCACAGATCTAGCTTCTAAACTCACTTCTGCCATTAGTGGTTTGTGGGAAGTTGAGCAAGTTGCCTTTCCTCTCTAGGTTTAGTTTTACTTATCTGTAAACCGACTATGCAGATAACACATGAAGCAAAAACCTGTGGCCTCTCAAACCTCAATTACTCCTCTACAGCTCCTCTAAGGCCAGCACAGTTCTTCTGGTAATATACTCCTGTCTCCTCGTGTTTAAAGGGTCACTACTTAGTGATTCTAAAATGTTTTATAAGATAATAAGAGTCAGCTATTATTATCTTATTATTTTAGCATTATTGCTGGAACAATGGAAGAAGGAAGCCCATATGACCCTATGTAAGTGTTATTTATGAATGATGGGTACTCGTAAGATTTTTAAACATAAAATATCATAAATCATATCTTTGTGACAAATTGTTTTTGTGCCTCAAACTCCAGGTATATTTTATTGTTGTTCTTCTTTTATTTTATCACTAGCTGTATTGCAAAACTAATGAAATTCAAGTTTTAGGGTCCCTGATTTATGCATTCCCCTTTCAAAGACCCTTTTCCTCTCATTTTTAAACAAACATTCACTTTTGTGTTTAATGTCTTAATTACAATGTTTTGTATTATTAAAAAGTGAGTTCCCCCCATTGTATACATTTCAGGGTCCACAAAACCTAAGTCTGCCCACTCCAATACTTTATTGAATAAAAATTACATATTTCTTCCTCATTTGCTTTATCACCTCTCCAGCTTTTATTAAACAACAAAAAAAGACAAAAACAAGATGCTATTGATTCAGGTGTTCTTACAGAGAAACATGTTTCAACACAGTTTTGGACTAATAAAATCAGAGGGCAGTCTGACAGTTATGCAAAAGCTCTTTCATCTTTCATTGCCTTCCAAAGCTCAAACTTTCACTCTTTTTTAAGCCTAGATCCTTGGAAAAAACAGCAGGTCGCAGTAGTTATTGTAATGTTTTGAGACTGCAAGTTGTGATAGTGCTAGTGAAAAAAAAATACATGTAAATTTTAATTTATTTCCCAATTTTGAGTGAACAATCCTATCAGCCTCACATAGTATCTTATGGTTGCAAAAGCATTTATGAACAGTTGAATTCAGAAAAAGAAGATTTATTCAACTGCTTTGTATAGTTTGAGAACTAAGATAACATGAGCAATTGTTAACTTCAAAATATTCTATCCTGTTTGTATTGTTTTTACATTAAAATTATACTCTCATATATAGACACATATTGACTATGGCTGGCCATTTCTAGGAATTTGGGTATTTTTGTCAAAGGAAAGCAGCCTATTTTAAGATTTTATTTTACATATTTTATTTTTATTTTGAGGGGAATCCAAATATCTACATCATGAACTTAAATTCCTATAGCTGCCAGAACTGACAGAGAATTAGCAAGGCAGAGCCAAGTTCACGCAAGACTGTCTACGGCGCTCTTATAGCTAAAGACAAACCAAAATATTGACTAGTTCTTCTCAAAACAGCATGTATAAGTTGTGGCTGAAATAAGCCTGATGTAAGAAAGAATACAGATGGCAGTATAATCATAGGCTGGGTCTACAAGATGCCAAACAACCCATTCAAAAGTGAAAAACTCAGTCGATCAGTTGGTGGTTTTGTCTACATGCCACCAAGCAACAGGCTTGACTGATTTCTTCACAAAATTGAGCTTTTGACTATACTTGAGCAGATGTTTTATCGCTATGTATATTCAGTCTTAGTTGTCAAATCTATAACTCAAGTAAGCTCTTCTATGAATGATGAATTCCTTTCCTACATCAAAACAACCTGAAAGTGTTAAACAAAGCTCATCTGCAGTTTTAAATTCATCTTAGAACCTAGTTCAATGTATGTGCTTCACACAGTATAGCGTATACCAAACAAGAAATAGGATCTCCCAAGTTATATGCCTCGCTTTAATATTTTATTAATTCGTTTGGTATCTTGGCTACTCAAATATACATTGAAAAGTAATTAAAATACATTTTACATTCTTTTTGTTTTTAAGCAACAAGTTCCTTGGTATATACAATCTATTTGCCATCAATGTATCAAATTACTATCAATATTTACAATTTCTTTTGACATTTTGTTCCAAATCTTTTAAAAAAGCTCCTTTTCTCTAAAAGATAAGTCACAAAATCCTTCAAATATTTCATAATTAAAAATGAAAGCAATAAAAAGAGATATTGTTTTAAAACAAGTTCTTTGTGAACAGAGATCTCATGCCTTTGGTCTCTGTTGTGTCCTCATCACCTGATACGGTATGGGCCTCAACAAATGTTGATTTAATGAATGATTAGATGGATTGTAGTATACTACTCTCCTAGCCACTGACAAATTGGGGCCTATTAAGAAGTGACTAGGGGAATAAATACTCCAATTCACTCCCCTCCTGTCCTACAAATGTACTGCCCAAGCTTCTGTTGCCTAAACCCAACTGGAAACCAGAAGGCAAGGGAACCTGTTAAGAGCTCATAGGTAGGTAGAGAGGGGTGGCGAGTAGCTCTGGAGCTGCAAACAGTGCCACTATCTGCACACTGCTGTCCTCCATGCAGTCACTGCAGATTAGAAGCAGTGATTCTTATAATTTTCACACACACACTAATTACATATATACACATGTATGTTTATTATATAATAGACAGATGATAGATAGATCAAAATGCTCTCAAAACCTAAAGATTGTTGATTTTTTCCCAAATCCCTTGAAAGTGTGCTGCCAAATAATCTTTAAATTTCTTTCCAATTATATTATTATTTGATACGGACTAATGTGAATGCCCTGAAACACCATTTACCTTTAAAAGAAACATAAAACTTCTATTTAATTAAAAAAGTAAAATATGTTCTTTAAGAAGCTAGAAAATATAGGGAAGGGGTAGATGAGAAGCATACTCATTCATACATGATGCTTCCAGGAGCCAATAGATGAATTTTTTTCTTAGTTCACAAGGCAGTCGTCAGGAAAGAAAATGGTTTTCTGGGTCTGTCTGTAATCATTTCCCTTCTTTCTGATTTCTGTCCATCTTCCATTCACCATTCGTTATATGCTGTCAGTTTTCTTCTTTTCAAACACAAAGAACAGGCAAAGGCATGAATGAGGAACAAGCAAATGACTCCACTCTGAGAAAGTGGCTCCAAAAATGTTTACTGCATCAGCATTAATATCTTCCAAAGAAAAGAGCACTTGCCCATCTTTTGAGACCACAGCAGCAATCGTCTTTATTCAAAGTTACCTGTGACATGTTCTAGGGAACAATCTCTATGTGCTTAATACACAGGTTTTTTCATTTTGTTTTGTTTTTTTTTACAATTTTAACAGTGGTCTGATGGGGAAATGCAACTTTTATCTTTAAGAATTTCTAGATTACACTACGTTTTCAGCTAAGCAGTGGATGGAGTCTGACTTAGCCCAAGGACCTCTTTCCAGTTTATGGGGATGTGTTTTTTTTTTTTTAACCTTAACTTTAAAACAAGAAAAAAACTTTCTTAACTTACTCAAAGGATGTGCAAACTATTTCTTCAAAGCTCTGAATTTCCTGAGCCTCACTTTTAAATAAAACCCACCCAAACAGGAGAAATTGAAAGGATTAGGAAAAGAAAAATCATAAAGCATTTATTTTCAGGTTGAATACGAAATTCTGTTTGGTTAAACAGAAGCAAGGTTCCTGTAGCCATTCCCCACTACTCACACCCAAAGTCCTTTCTTTTGAAGCATGAATGTTTGCTCTAATCATTAAAGAAGACAGATGCAAACCCTCTTTCCATAAGAGCTAATTTTTTATATATTATGTTAATAATAAGCACAAGCTGCAAATATAGAGAAAACTCTTACAAATTTCCTGAAATCACTCATCTAAATACTATGCTATAGCTAAAACTATGCTATATTAAAGGTCTCGAGGAAGAAAATGTTAGGTACCATTGCAAGCATCTTATTTACCTAATTTGTAAAAACACACTGATTTTTAAAAAGAAGCTTTTAAAGCAGTGATCCTACAATATATCTTCTTTGCACAATGTGATGAGAAGCCAACAGAGTTGTTTTAAAATCAAAGGGGGCAATTCTTTCTTTTACTTTTCCCAGGAGTTTTATACCACTAGAATAAATTGTCAATAGATGCAGAATATTTGTATTGATTAATTCAGGATGCCAACTACTATATGATTCACAGAAGGCAAAAGAAATGCCAATGCTTTCATAACACAAAATGACACATTACGAGAATACTATGGCTCCCTCACAACAGCTAGGCAATTTTTGCAGAAAAAACAAAAACCTTTACACCTGAAGTTGAGCAAATGGACAACTTAAGAGAGCTGTAATTAACTCATTTATAGCTCTTCTTCTGTTACTATTAGGCTAGAATTTACTTAGTAATCCTTTACTATTTGAAGAATTCGGTGAAGATTTTGTTTCAATCAAAAATAAACTGAGGTAAAAATGATTTTAAGTCTTGACGAAAAAGCAAAAACATCTCTTAGGTGTATCAAGTATGATGAATATTTTGGCTATGTTGGGATACATAAACAAATGGGGAAGTGAAGTAAAGTAGTCTTAAAAGTCAAGAAAATAAAAAGCAAAATGTTTTAATATTCATTATCAGAATGTAGGTGCTTTGTTTGATTTTGTTGGAACATTTGTTTTGCAATTTATTGGGCTCCTTTATTTGGATAATTGCCTTAATTCACCACTTTGCATGCCCAGACAGATAATTAGTTAATAAGCTTATGTTAAGCACCTACTCTGTGTCAGATTTGGAATTATGAGTACGGATTCCATTTAACTTCAAGATTTGCAAAGGTGTTCACCAATGACATTTCGACAGAAAGAGAGCAAGTGTTACTAAAAAGATTGGACAGCCACAGCACTTACCAGGTTTTTTAACTTTTAAGAATAAAGCTCTTATCTTGTAGTACAAATATCCTCATTCCAAATGCAAATATATTGTAGAGGGTGGGTAAACAGGTCAGGTTGCCTCCGCCAGGAAACTCTGTGAACTATTTAAAACTGCAGACATACTCCCGGAGAGCTGCTTTGTCCTGAGGTGTCCACAGACTTACGATGTAGACTCCTTGAGGAGTCTGTGAAGAGAGAATGCCTTATTGTAATCTCTCCACTGGGCAGCCTAACCTGGCACAGAGAGTACCCCGAGGCTCTTTCTCACCTTCTGAGACCTTGGGGAATCCTGTTGGCTTCTTTCTTGGCCTCCAAGAAACGTCAGCATCAAGGGAAGAAACTAGAAAGATATAGCAGAATACAACTGGTTCAGGAGAGATGCATGCTTGGCCCAGTATATTATTGAATTAGCCTTCCTCCAGGTAAGAGAAACGCTGTATGATAAACACCAAAGAAACATCAACCTCTGGTCTTGAATGATAGGAATCACATCACATAAACAGAAATTGTTTAAACCTTAAAGTTTCTCCATCACTAGCCTATGTTTTCCTCAATTTTTACTACTTTGGAGATCATCTGTACCAAAGTATAATAAAAAGGCAATTCAGGAGAACTATGAATTTAAAAGGGGGAAAAAAGCAAAAGCAAAAAAAAAAAAAAAAACAGGCCTAGAGAGGGGACACAGCTCTGCATCAGGTCACTGAGTGTATTCATTATTTGTCCCTATTACCATGTTATGTCTTAATTACTCTGGTCTGGCTTCCTACCCGGGGTCACTATGTTACAGCTGGTTTTCTTGCCCAACCCTAATTAATAAAGCCTCATTTAGTATCCAAGTTTATTGTAATAAACCTCTGCTGAGAAATACAGCAGAAATAAAGAGAGAGCAAAAAAAACTAGAAATTATCAGAGTTGCTTTAACACTAACCTTGCACCATAAAAGGCCTTAGTTCAGGCATTCTCTGGGTTACTTTTAACCCGGAAAGGACTTTCATTTGATTCCATTTGAAATTTCTGGCATAATTAAGTACAGTGGTTAGATTCCACCTCAAAGAAGAAAAGGGACAATGGTTTCCAAACACTCATAAATACATCATTCAGGATTTTTTAAACTGGTTATTCATTAATGTTTTTGCATTCAAATTAATATTATTTTGCAAACAAAAACAATGCTTTCAAATGGCAATATAAAAAAGTAATATACATTCATCAGTTTTCTTTTTCCTGTGGCACTACTTCTCTTAGTTTTTTGACACATCAAATAAAGACAAATTATGTGCTAGCCTTTTCTAATTTATTACATATAATCTCAGCCAATAAAACTTTGCAAATTAAAAAAAACTCACCATCAAAAAATGTCAGCACTATTATGTATGTCTGTCACTCTTTCCTCTCTCTCTCTCACACCAGACATACACACACAAAACCAATTCTATTTATTAGAATTCACACAGCTCCTGAACAGATAGCTCATCTACATTTTATCAGGTGTCTTTATAATTAAAGCTTATTGTAAAGTGAGATATTATTGGTATATTTTATTACTTGTCTATGAGAGGCTGAACAAACTAAGAGGCATAAATGAATTCAGTTTTACAGTACTTTGTTTTAAACAAATGTCACTACCTACACACACATACCTAATTATCAGTTCTTACACATTCTGCCAAATATCAAACCTATAGTTCATAAGCCACACACACGACAGGCGGTAAATATATTCCCCCTAATTTAAAATTTTATTGCAGAATACCCTCTGCACTATGTTAACCTACACTAAATCACACCCTACACTCTCAGCTTTCCTGGTGTTTACCTACTTCTGATTCAAAAGGAAAACAGTCCTAACTCCTGTTTCTACATATCTATAGTAATAACAATTTTAAAAAGAGAATAACTATATGTAAGAAAGGAATTCAAAACAGTGGCATTAAAGGGTTGACTTTAACTGTAGCAACAAATAACAGATTAATCCAAGACAATTTTGGTTTCTGAAGGTTCTGTGTTCTGAAAGTCAGGGTTTCTTTGCATATTTTTGTACATTTCAAAGGCTCCCGCAGCAGCCACGCAAAAATTAACATAAAGATGAAGGCTCTCGCAGATGACTGGGCAGTTGGTTTGAATGCATGTAGGCTATGACTGCACTATATACAATATTTCTATTAAAGCACATGTAAGTGAAGGCCAGCCCATCCTTTTTGCAATATGGAGATTTACTCAGGGGAAAACTCATAAGAGGAGAGGTCACTAGTATGGCCTCATTCTCCTACTACAGGCAACTGTTTTGTGATCCACCTAAAGGAACAACTTCTCAGAGCTCAGTCTCAGCACAGGCTCGGTTCCCACTTAACCCACGATTCTTCACAGGTGCTTTGTTGTCTTCCAGCAGATGTCATTTATTATCAAGGCAGACAATGGGATGTGGTGAAGATGGACGCGATGGTTGTGTCCCATTTGCCAGCGTGAATTATCCTCTGATCCTGTCCTCTAGTCGTGGTGGGTTCTGAGTGCCCCATTTTGAAAAAGAGTCTGAAGCCATTAGAACAAAAAGCACTGGAAGGGCTTGGGCTGCTAAAGGCTACATCTGGGCTCAGCAACATGCATACTAATAACATCATTACGGCCGAGTGGTTTGGAGAGCGTGTTTACTTTGTTGTGGTTGCTGTCACCTTCTACAGCTGAATTGTTAATATGTGGTTTTAAATTCAAATAGCACACAGGGCTAATTTTCTTGTATTTGCCCAAAAAATTAGGTTACATAGTTCATCTAATTCTCCCTCCACTTTTTCATGTGTGGGTGGTACTCCTTGTAGAGAGTACTTCTTTTCCATGACATTGAACTTGAACCTGACTGACCTTTCTATAATGAGTGAATTGAAAACATCTCCCTTTGGAATGTGGCTTGTAGATACTGGCTACGCCAGTTTTTCTGCATTTGATGAATTAAAGGGGCAGAGTCCTTTTCACAGACCTAGACCATAGGAGTTATTTAACAGGACAAAAAAGAAAAAAAGAGAGAGAGAGAAAGGAAGAAAGAAAAGAAGCAAGGAATGAAGGAAAAAGGGGAGGAAGGGAGAAAGGAAGAGAGAGAGAAAGAAAGAAGAAAAAAGCTTTTAAAAGCCTTTTACAGAGGTGCACTCTGATTAATTAGAAACCTTCCATTAATTTTAACAAAAAGTGATTAGGCAAAGGTTTGGGATGTCTTGGGTGTGTAGATCTTCTGCTGGTGGTAGTGTTACCTTTTCCTCCTCCCACCCGACCCCCACAATTAAATATTTAAGGAAGAGCCTGCCGCTTTAAAGTTCCGTCTATTTTTTAACAAATACTTAATAGGAGATTTGGATATTTGTCTCCTTCAACTCAGATATTATGTCCCTCCTTCTCACTGTTCTTTGTCAAATTGATCCTCCTCCAGCTAAAATCAAAGTTAAATTGAGAGACACTTGGAATCAGAGCTACTGAATAATCAGTTAGTAGACTTCTTCTCTTACGCTTTCATAGCCCACAGATTCATGCTTCTTCATTTTTTTAAGGGAGAAAAATACAGAATTGATGGAAGACAGCTGAAAACAGTCAGCAGCGGAAAGTCCAGCACTACCAGCATCTGATCTTAATCATAATATATCCTCTGTCTGGTTTGTCAAAATCTATCACTCAAGAACACCTTCAATGGACAGTAATTTGAGGTGTGGCTTATTAGATCACACGATCTTATGAATAATAAAAAGTTATGGAAAATTGCATCCAGGCCTGCTATCCAATTTTCAGTGGTGTCACCCACTTTATAGTAAGGCAGCATGTTTATGCATGATTTCTGTTTCATATGTATTGACTAGATCATTTTCTCTGTTGTCCTGAGAATTGATGACACACACTGTATTAAGAATGATGACCTCCACAAGGGGGATAACACTTCCTCTAGATTACACTATTGTCAAAACATATTGAAATTTTCTTTACACATGTTACTGCTGTATTTTTCTGCCTGAAAGACCCTGTTAAAGTGAAATCTTGTTGTATTTTTTTTTGCTAAATAAGATCCGAGGGACAGGTGTTGAATTTTTCTTCTCTCCTAATACTTTGGTGGAATGACCAATGAAAAATAATAACATCATCCTTCAAAACAGTCCCTGTCAGGACTGTGTCAACCCTTCAGGGCAATTTTGATAACCTTTTTGGAGGAATTTGCAAGATACAACTTCCCTTTGCATGCTTAAGGATATCTCTGTGTAGGAGCCAAGGAATTCCATTATGTATGGATTCTAATATTCTGATGGATAATAGGCAGCTGAAGGAAATCCAAATAGCAAAAAGCTTCGATGAAGATTGTTTTCTCTCCCACTTTTCCTGACGGAGTCTCACTGAGGGTGATATTATTCCTCACTGCAACCCCGCAGCACACATACACCTCCTTTTTAGGAATCTACACAGAGCTCAACTTGCAGTGATGTAACACCACTGCTGATACCATGGGTATGTGAAAATAGTGTGCAATATTACTTTCTCCCTTGCACTGGATGAAAATGCAAATTCACCTTCTGTGAGAGAGTGACCCCTTTGTGGCCAATGACAACGCACAACACACGTTGAAATGTTGGAGAGAAAAAAAAATAGCAAGACAATTGTGGGGACAAAAAAAAAAACAGTTTATTGATCCTAGAAAAGTTTTCATATTATTTTTGAAAATACCAAACACAAGCAATCAAAAATAATTGTATTATAAAATTATGGGATCATTTTGAAACAAAGTTGTAAATAAACATCAGATGAAACCTCTCATGTTTAAGTATATTCTCATTATTTCTCTGCTCATCTTTCCAAAGATTCTTGATATATAGTGGTCCCATGATAGTGGATGATGCAACATAAAGAGGAAAGACTGATTGGAAATCAACATCTGAAGTATATGTGTTTTGCAGGAAAACAAGTAGCATATCAAAGACTAAATGTCAAGAGGCATTAAGAACAGAAAACAGAGATATGTGAGAGGGAATTTTACTTTTTAGTGTAATTTAATTTACGTGATTTTTGTATTGGAGCCCATTGAACTGACAGGAAATGAAGACAGTGCCTATCTGGCTTGAGATATGTGAGGCTTGTAATTGAAATTAATTATATGTTCTTTACATTTTCCATTTCCCTTTTAAAGTTGGACAGGTGGGAATGCTTTAGCTCTTAGGTTACAGAGTCCAGTTCGAGCTCTGTAAATCCTTTACAGTCAACCCTCAGGCTTCCAGAGACCAGCCCCACCCCCAACCCCGCCAGCCAGCTCAGGTCTGAAACATTCCTTCCCGACCTCACCCTGCTTAAAATCAACTGGCCCCATCCCCCGGGTCAGCCTGGCTGGCTGCCCATCCACACATTTGTGTCTGCCATTTGAGTGTTTTCAGAAGACCATTAAATTGTGCCTTGGCAGGCCAGACACCTTCACCTTGCTCTGAGACCCAGGGAGAGGGGGTTATCAAATTCCCGCATCAGACAGTCCAAGCCTGAATTCTTGAGCCTGCAAAGAAGCTATGCAGTTGCACAAAGTAAGATGTTAGGATTTCTAAACATGTCATACAATATTATAATATGCCTGTGGGGCCCGGTGAAGTACAAAGGTTGGGCGGGCCTGGAGATACAAAGGCTGGCCTTACTATGGAGCTATCTTAACGTACATTATTTTTTAGAGACAGCACAATGGGTATTAACTTTCATAAAAGAGCTAACTCTCATTCTTAAACTAGCTAGCCCTACAGTGCTCTTCAAGAGGGCTGAAATTTCAAAGGCTATAAAGTAAAAAAAAAAAAAAAGCACAACACCCTCATAGGATGCTGCATAGTGATGGAAGGCTTTGCTCCCACCAAAAAGGGCTCCCACCCCGGCACTAGCTCTAAGACTTTGACACCCTGGGTGTATTCAAAAACGAAGATGATTTAGATAAAAGAGCAAAAGTTCTGTTTATTGTTGGCCTAGCCCCCAAATCTTTGGGCAAACTGAAATAAACCTGGTCCTGTTTCTACCAAAAAACATCCCCTAAATATTATTTTGGCAACTATTGGATACTCCTGTGATTCTAGACCATTATATCTAACCCTTGCCTATTTCATAAGGCAGAATTAAGATGGAGTTGTGGGTTGAGTAATAAGATCCACTTGCATCGACCTTATTTCTTGTCTTAGAGATGAGACAGAAATTGATGAATGGGAGGAGTTAGTGCAGTGTTTCCTTCCCTCCCCGCTCAATCCCAACTTCCTTTCTTTTTTCCCTCCCTTCCTTCCTCTCTCCCTGACTCCCCTCCCTTCCTCCCTCCCTTCTTCCTTCCTTCCTTTTTTCATTAAGCACAGTACCATTTACCTTCTACAAGAAATCTGATGGAATTTAATCTACGACATGATTCTAGACCGGAAGTACAGCTGCACAGCAGAAAGGGGGTAATGGTGGAGGTGATATTTTATAACACAAAACAGGCAGGACTATTCTGGACAGAAGATAATGCAAACTAGCTTTGCTGGAAGTGAGCTGCAAAATACCTTCATTTTCTACTACAGGGAAACCCTGATAAAATCACAACTGTTAAGGTCATACAGTATATCAGGTGGAATCACAGTCTTTAGAACTCCATTATTAATGCAGACAACCTCACAATCAAAGAGGATGAGAGCACAGTTTCCAGATGCCAATGATTTGATCATATCTTATTGGCTGTTTACATTTAAATAATGTGACTGTATAAATTTAAATAATATGAACCACCAACAGATAGATCCCAGTGAAAAACTGCACCTTCTCTGAGACCCTGAATGTACACTATACAGTGCCTTACAATCTATTTGAGCAGAGCTTATATATTTTTTAAAAAATGGGGAGGGGGATAAAAAGAGAGAGACTCATTTCTTCTGCCATTATGGAAATAAAAGGACTAACGCTTTAGTTCGTGGCTGGCTGTGCCAAGGAAACATGCAGTTCTCTAACCTCCGGTACAATGTACCCATAAGGTACCAAGCATCAAAGCATATTAAAAGATATTAACTGCATATTTGCTTATGAACAAGATAAAAAGCTGTAGGGCCTCCAGGTTCTCAAGCTGTGAGTGGAACAGCTTTGCAATTTGCCTGCAAAACTGCATTTTGATCTTAATGAATATAAAATGGCTGCCATTAAAAGTAAAACAGATTATTTCGGGTCTTCCAGGGCCCATAGCTCTTTGCTGGCCTTGGAGGGCCACTATGATCTTTCATTAAAATCTCACAGCAGGGCTCCCTCACCAGCAAATCAAGCCTTGCAGTCTAGGAGATTGGCTACATTTAAAAGTAATTTTCAGAAATCTACACAGATTTTCAATTTGGTAATGAAAGCCATAAGAGAATGCAGGCGGCATTTTGTCGAATATTGTTACGGATCCAGCACTTACATTCGTTAGAAATTAAACTGCCCCGTAACTATCACACTGATGGCAGCTTGCCATTTCGGCTGCGTTCTAATCTCCGTTTGCTAATGAGTAGCATGTGCTAATTGTTGTCATCCTTACTGCCGAGCAGTCCTTCCCTAACAAACATATTTTACCTGCTCAGAGGTGGAACCTTCACTTTGTCATGGCCCAGGTTGGAGTGGAGTGTTGACGTTGCAGTTGTTTTGTAAAGGGAGACAACCCAGCATTGTGGGTCAAGGCAAAGGCGAATAGGATCTGAAATTGGGTGTGTTTACATTACTTTAATGCATCAGTTTGTTTTCCACTCAAGCCTAAATTTTCTAAAGTCCTGGCGCTGGCAAAATGTTAATACTTTTGTGTTACTCCCGAGAGCAGTTTGAGCAAACCACAAACTCCGAGCACAACTAAAGCAAATCAATTGGAACTAGAATGAGCCAGAAGGCCAGGCGCGGTGGCTCACGCCTGTAATCCCAGCACTTTGGGAGGCTGGCGGATCACGAGGTGAGGAGATCAAGACTCTCCTGGTCAACATGGTGAAACCTTGTCACTACTAAAAATTTAAGAAAAAATTAGTTGGGCGTGGTGGTGCATGCCTGTAATCCCAGTTACTCCAGAGGCTGAGGCAGGAGAATCGATTGAACCAGGAAGACAGAGGTTGCAGAGAGCTGAGATCACACCACTGCACTCCAGCCTCGTGACAGAGCTAGACTCCGTCTCAAAATAAAAATAAATCATAAATACATAAATAAGGGGGAGGCTTCAGGTAAGAAGGGATGAACATACCAAGGATCTCACCTGCTAGCCAGTGAGGGAGGAGAGCACGTCTAAAACCTGACATGGATGTGGGGCTGCCACTGGCAAAAAGGAAGTTTTATTCTTTGACTCTATCCTTTGGGTCCTAAAGGCTTGGAGGTGGAGGCCATTGCGTACTCTCAAGTGGACAGTCGTAAGGGAATACTCATATGGACCCACGATAATGTGGTTCCAAGGAAAGCGGGCACCAGAGAAGAGGAAACACGAATAAATTCAGCATCCTGACATGTGCTGCAGGCAGACATCTGAAGAAAGAAAGACATATGAAATAATTATGAATAAAACATTATTAAATAGAAGAAAATGTACATAAATGCATTCTAAGACCAAATGGGATTTTTTTTTTTTTTTTGCCTTTGCATGTCCTCCTACTTGATATAAGAACTGAGGAAAGTTATTTTTCTGAGATTCAAGAAACAAAAATATCAGATTATGCTTCCCTATTGGAAAATGCATTCAATAAATGTTCTTTACTTGGCAATTCTCTTTACCTGGCACCTTTAGGGCAAAGCACTTCCCTGCACTAAAATGTGATGGGCAACAAGAACTGCTCTCTACATTCTCTCTGACTGGATACGATTCTTCCCACAGATATAGAAAGAGTCTCCATTTAAAATAACAATTCTTGGCAGACAACCGGCAGCAACAAGACAGTATCTATGCAAAAGAGATGTTTATTTTCAGGGGGCCAGAGAAGGCCTCTTGTGGCTTATGGTAAGCATGTCTTTTAGCTTCTCCAAGCACATGAGCAGTTCCTTGGTGCTCCTTGGCTACGTTCCTTTGGTTTCCACAAAGTACCATTTTAATTGGACGGCATGCCTATGATTTTCAGGGAATGACACCAGAGTGGCTGAAAAGGTACCACCGCTAATGTGCTTTAGTTTTTGAGGTGAAAACTCAGGCCAGTTCCTTGTCTCTGTGGCCTCAGGAAACCAAAGGGAAATAAATAACAAACAACTTAGTAAGCGGTTTTGACTCTACTCCACCTGTAGTTGCTATTCTAATTGCAGGAAGCATTTTTAAATGCCCAAAGTGACATTACAGGCAATTCTGCTGAATCCTCCTGAATACAGAAAGTTGAGACTTCCTTTATTTCACCTGTCGTCAGTTGTTCTAATATTCCTCTAAGAGCTTCCAGGTACATTTTGACAACTGTATATTGTAATGTCTCTTGTATCATTATTTTGCCAGGTGCTAAATTGTGAGCAGAGTGAGGGTACATTATCAATTTTGATTCTCAAGTATCAGAATATAACTGCTATTAATATCCCTCTAATTGCTAGAGTGTGGGGAAAAAACTGCACTTTAGATAATAGAAGTTAATGTAATTAGTCTTCAGATAATCAAGTTAAATTTTACTAGTGATACGAAGTATAAGACTTTATTTGTTTTGTTTCAGAAAGATACTCCTATGGAAACAAACATCATCCTTGCCTTATCACTTTTACTTTAGCAATTCTGTTGGGGAATATATATACGCACATATGCACAGACTTATATATTACATGGAGAAATTTTTTTAAATTTCATTTAAGAGAAACATTTACAGCATTGTAAAGGGGCATAATAAAAGTTTTCAAATAATATTTTTATTACATGATGAACTTCTTTTTTCTTTTCTCCCCATCCCTAGCTTGGAAATTGCAGATAAGACATTTTTTTTTGTTTTATGTAACAATTTTTTAAAGTAAATGTTAAGGCTAAAACAAAATATTTGGGGCAGGTATGTAGTGATGACTTGCAAGTATACATCCAAAATTCACACTTCTTTTGCAATTTCATTATTAAATATAGAGCTCTAATTAAGCTTCAAGGCCTACAAAAAATTTGCTTTTAAAAAACCTTTAAAAATAGCCTCTTGTTTTGATCAAGTGACATTTTAGTTTTTCTGTTTTGACAATAAAATATACTAAATTGGACACTAGGCATCATAAACTTGAAATATAGCATTCTAATATATATACATTTCTATTTATTATCACTGAATGGCTCTTGTACAGTTAGCCCACAAGAGACAAATTTATTTAATTCCAAAAGTTAAGTTGTAAATTTCTTTCAAATTTGTAATCATTTTTCCACAGAAACAATACTTAAATAGCAGTTTGGTTCCCAGGCTAGCCCATAAAAACCAAGTCTGTCATCATACAGCTGAGCTAAAATCCAAACTGCTTTGGCAGACCTTTGGTTCCAAGAAACAGAAAACCATGAGATACAAGGTGAGTAAAAGGTGAAATGAATGCATAAGAAACTCATAGGAGGATGTGAAGAGGAGCCTCGTTCCCTTTTCTCCTGTTCAGAGCTTGAGTTTTCCCTTCTCTATGGGTAAAGAACCCAAGACCCAGGCCTCGACCCAGAAATCTTTGATCCTCACTACCCTCTGCAAACTCTGAAGCTCCCTGGTCCAAGTCTACACAAATCCACCAGGTTTTTAGTACTCCAATCAACCACTTCTCATTTATCTTCCTAGCTCTCTAATCATATTCCAATTGATTTTACTAGCTGTTAGGTGGGTGGGGAGTAAAGAAAAGTGAGAGGCAATCGAAATGTCACCTTTTCAGGTAGGCAGTTTCTTGGTTTTTAAAAAAGGTAGTTCAGTAATTGAGTGTGTGGTCCGTACAACATGCATCTCTAACCCATGCAGAACACTGGCTAGTGGCAGCATTGCTAGGGACCTACCGTCATCACCACCACCACACACAATCCTGGAGCAGAAGTCTACCTTGTAACAAGGAACAGCAAATTGCTTATAAGGGGAGCTGTGACAGGAGCAATGTATGTTGATGTCTAGGAGTTAGGACAATGGAAGATGCTGCTGAATTTTTCCGTGACATTTGTCCTGCTGCCTGAGGCCCTCAATACTGTGCATGCTGCAAATTCAGGAGAGCCTTCTATCTTCAGCTATCTCCTATCTTGAGAAGGTAAATACACTTGTTGAGAGCCATTCTATGATTTAAGCTTATTAGAAAGGATGGAGGGCTCATAAATGACATTAAAAAAAAATAGAACCCAACAAGAAATCTAGAAGAAAAAAAATGTTGCTGAAGAACCAGAAAATTTGAATCCAGTATTAAGAAGGTTAAAAGACATTTTAGACTGCTGGGGTAATGCACCCGATATCATCTACTTCCGTGGATGATGACTAGTGAATTCCTATAAGGGCACTGACAACCTCCCTCTCATTCCATACAGGAGAAAAAGAATTTTCAGGATAGTCACATTGGAACAGCTTTATCATCTTCTCCAAAAATGCAGAGGAGAGAGGGTGTGGTTGGCTCCCTGCCAAGGCATTCATGAGTTCATGTTTAGATGTTATGAGACTAAAGGGAATGAATGGTTTTCCTGGGATATATATACAAAATGTGTGGAAAGGTTCCACTGTCTTCTGTGATTATATGTGATAATCAATACTGTCCCTAGGAGATGTAGTCACTGTCCCTCTAGAGGCATGAAGAAAAATGAGGAAGTTGAAGGGCGCAAGCATACAGGTGTTAGAGGTATAGTATCTGTTTCTGATTTTAGCTAAGAACACAAGGAGGCTTTGGGAACTATCTAGGTGGTACAAAAGAGAATCTGTTTTTCCACACCATGGTTCTTGATAATAGAAAGAGAGTCATCTGCAAAGGGAGAAGTGGCTCTTTCAAGACTGGCAGCAATGCATGTTGCCAAAAATACCAAGGCCAAGCAAACTATACTTAAATTTCAAGCCAAAAAGGCACAAAACCTAAATAATGCTTTCAAATCTAGCATTAGATTACATCATTAAGTATGATTTGGAGAATATTAAATTGTAAATAAGTTGGCGAGGATTTTGGAGAAGAAAACACAAGAAAGATGGGCAAGACCAATGTATTCGTCCTGTATGTTCATATATAACAATTATCAGAGTAAGAATAATAAAATGTGCCAGCTGAGGTATCCCACACCTTTAATCCCAGCACTTTGGGAGGCTGAGGCGGGTAGATCACCTGAGGTCAGGAGTTTGAGACCAGCCTGACCAACATGGAGAAACCGTATCTCTACTAAAAATACAAAATTAGCCAGGCATGGTGGTGCATGCCTATAATCCCAGCTACTTGGGAGGCTAAGGTAGGAGAATCACTTGAACCCAGGAAGTAGAGGTTGCAGTGAGCTGAGATAGCACCATGCACTGCAGCCTGAGCAACAAGAATGAAACTGTCTCAAAAAAAAAAAAAAAGAAGAATACAATGAATATGTAAATGTAATACAAAAAGCTAAATATGATCCTGGACTTATACAGAGTCTTTGTCAGGTGTGGGCCTCTTCCCTGGTAGTGCTCTCCAGATCCTATGTGGTCCTTCCCAGTTTCCTTATTTCCAATCTATTATAGACCAGTACTTCTGTACAATGCAAGAAGACTAAATTACTAGAAAAAAGATTATAAAAAGATATACAATATTGAATCCTCAATTTTTATTATTAGATTTAACATACAGTTATTTTTGTCAATTGCTTTAAAAGTTCCTACATGCTCACTCTCCATTTCTGCACTTATATTTCTGCAAACCAATCATAAACAGCTCACAGACCTACACTGCTCTATGAGTCACATTTTAAATGACTCCAAAAGTGTTTATCACAAGGATGTGGCTTTAGTACTGTATATCCAGGAAGAATGGACATGAATGGCCCCAATGAGGGCATATGATAGAATACATGTAGGACAGGTTAAAAGGAGAGCAAAGCTAAAGTGGTATTGTTTCAGAAAAGGAATGACTATCCTCCTCAGGCCTCCCTAATGCAAATTACAAAACTAATATAGAGCCCAGTTAAATGATTGACAGGGAACTTTTCTCCTAAACATCTGTCAGAAGTCTTTTTCAAATGAAGACCCTCTGATAAGTTCTTGACCTGCCTTCTGCCACTTGCATTCCTTTAGAAGGTTGAGAGATCAATTTGGAGAATTTCTACATGAATTTAATTTTGAACAAGAAGTAAGATTTGGTTAGTGAATTAAAAGTGATGAGCAACTTGGAAGGAAATGACATGTCATCTTCCAGTTTGTTATTTTCACAGAAAACTAATTCTGGACAGAGGCATTTATCCTAGAGTTTAGAAAAACAGTCATCAGAATAGAGAAAATGTAGAGATGATTTCATGACTAAATAATTTTAAAGGGAAAATAAGACTATTTTTAAAATTCAGACAAAATAATCACAGATTATGCCAAAAAGATGTAACATGAAAGGGACATTCTTTTCCTCTTTTTAAAGCTATTGAATGCAGAATATAAAAGAACATATATCCAAAATGGAAGGCTGAAAACATGATGGGTAACCAACATAAAAAAGTGCCCTAAGAATATTGTCAGGAGGGTTAAAGCTTGACTTTAGGCTGAAAAACTGCCAAGGACAACAGAAAGCTATTTTAAACTCTGTTTGTAAAGAAGAACAAAGGGATAGGTACATTGATTGGGGCACACTGCAAAATGTTAACAGATGTCACAGAGAAAACAGAACTATTCAACTCCTATTTTGATTCTATGGTCTCTATCAGGAAGAATGATCTTCAAACCCGAGAGGGCAGAGCAAACACAGTTAAGAGTGAACTGAGGCCCAAGAGAAGTCAAGACATACTAAAGTATAACCTAGTTGCTTCAGATGAGTTCAAGGCGCCAGGCCAGCCAAATTATCTCTCAGGTTACTGAAAGAATGGCAAAAATGATCCAGATGTGATTACGGAAACCCTCCCAATAAACTTTTAGAATCCCAGTCTAATTACAGTTGATCAGGAATTAATGTGGGCTATAGAAAGAAAAGCTTTCAATTCTCAGAATCAAAAAAAAAAAAAAAAAATCCAGAACATATCCTGAGCAAAATTCTGGACGAATTATAAAGCATGGGTCATTTGTGCTTAGAGAAAGAAGTGTCGATCACCTTAAGTGAGCAAAGGTCTGTTCACAATTATACCAATTTCTCTCTCCTTCCCATCTTTCCCAACCTCACTCCCTTTCTTCATTCCTTTCTTTTTTTTTTTTCTTACGTTCCCTTTCTGTTTTATAGAATGACTAGCCAAATAATTTGGGAGAATGGCTTTCAGTTTCATCAAGATATTTAATACATTATTGCATAACATATTGGTGGACTGAAAAAAAAAAAAAGACTTATGTAATTAGGGTGACTGAAACTTGGTTAAATAAATGTTCCCAAAGAACACTTGTTAATTAATTGGAGGCAATCTGGAGAGTTCCCTAGTGTTTTATGCCCTTTCAACTTTATTTTACCTCTTTGTTCTTTCTCTTTTTGTACATAGCTTTACTCTAGGACTTGCATATTCCAAGAGAGTATATGCTCTAGTGTTTGTCTCAGTTACACTCCAAAAATAAGTATTTGGTGCCCACTATGTATGAATCAGATGGGCCCTGGCTATGTGAGCTGTATCAGATCCAATATTTTCATTTAAGTAACTCATAGTTTAATGGGGAAAACAATGTAAATAATGGAGTAAGTCAACAGATAAAATACAATATAATAAAGAAACATATAAGCATTTGTTTGTGTCACAATCTTTTTTTTTTTCTAAGCATTATGCTAAGGGCTCTATATGTTTCATCAAATCCTCTCAGAAACAGTATGAGATAACTTCGATTATCCCAGGAGTATTGGTGAACAAGACCAGGGCTCAGAGAGATCAGTTAAGGCCCAGATCAAACCTTGAAGTATGATATGGAGCAAGAATTCAAAGACAAGTCCATTGTGTTCCCAAGTCTAGGTGCTATCATACGCCTCTACAAAAGTAACTGAGTAAAGATGAGGGCAGGCCAGTGTCTAGCAATGGGTGGGGTGCCCTGATTATCTGGAGATGGAATGCCATCCCAAGAACATCATCAGGAAAGGTAAAGAAGCCTAGCTTGCCACAGACATAGATGCTAACTACTGAGGTTGTCAGAGGGTCACACAGAAAGACTGACATTTGCCACACTGAAGAGGCTTGAGAGGATGGGTATGCATATGGCTGGGCTTGGCACATGTGCCAATGTCTACAGGGCTTGGAAGAAGCCAGATCATAGCAAAACTGAATGCCAAATGGAGAGGTGACAGCAGACACACATTCTCTCTCTTTCTCTCATACACACACACAGTGTAAACATTTTATGAAGACTCTGCATTATTAAAAATTATTAATAACAAAATATGAAGTTCTAGTGCATCAAGTTCCCTTGCTACTTAATTTTTCATATGTGCTATTACCTAACTTATTCCTAACTTTCAATGTTCTCTTTCTTTCTACTTTAATTTTTCCTCTATACATTCAACAGATGTGCCTCATTTTATGGATAAAATGAATTTCTGTAAAGTTGTGTGATCTTTTTTTCAGTAAATGAAATGTTACATTAAAGATACTAGGGAAGTTCCCTTTTAAAGGAACCTTATGCCAAATTGCTTTGTAAAGCAAATAATGACCCTATAACCAATCTTTCTCTAAATCTAGATTTCCATATATCAGATTTGACTAAAAAAAATACGTCTGTACTTTATTTTTACATCCGTCTGCTAGCTATACTGTAACTTAATAGTATGCCAATTTGAAATACCATAATTTTTACACTTTTTCAGTTCTCACAATGCAATCTTAGAAAATGTATTATTTTCCATATCATACTTATTGCTTTCTTTTCCTTAGTAGAACTTAAGACTTGTTTTTTTCCCCTAGGTTACAGAGGCTGGCAGAAAGCTATTCAGTCATAGCCATCCTATCTAGAGCAAGTGAAACGTGCTGTGTCTGGTGTGAAGTATTTTATATGCATTTTGCATTTAATTTTTAAAATAGACTTCTGAGATATGAACCACTGTACACATTAGAAAACTGAGGCTCAGAGAAGTTGAATTTCTATAGGTGTTCAAGCAGTACTCCAATCCATGTCATTTAACTTTAATTATTCTTCCAGCTTTACTGAGGTATAATTGACAAATAAAAATTGTATATACTTAAGACAACAATATGATGTTTTGATACATGTATATATTGTAAAAGGATTATATTCATCATCCTGTATAGTTACCTTTGTTTGTGTGTGATGAGAACATACACACATGCACTCACACATACATATACATACCACATTTTCTTTATCCATTCATCTGTCCATGGATACTTAGATTTCTATACCTTGGCTATTCTGAGTTATGTTGAAATGAACATGGAGTCCAGATGTCTCTTAGAGATGCTGATTTCATTTCCTTTGGATATAAACCCAGAAGTGAGATTGCTGGATCATTCACAGAGTTGTGTTTTTCATAATGGCTGTACCAATTTACCTTCCTACCAATAGTGTGCAAGTGTTTCCTTCACTCCATTTCCCCACCAACACTTGTTATCTTTTATTTTTGTTGATCATAATCATTCTAACAGCTATGAGATATCTCACTGTGGTGTAGAGTTGCATTTTCCTGATGATGAGTGATGTCGAACTTTTTTTATACCTGTAGGCCATTTGTATGGGCCTTCTTTTCAAAAGAAGAAAAGATACTTCTTTTGAGAAATATCTGTTCAGGTCCTTTGCCAATTTTAAAATTAGGGTATTGTTTTCTTGCCACTGGGTTGAGTTTTTAAAATATTTGGGATATTGAAGCCTGGCCTGGTGGCTCATACCTGTAATCCCAGCACTTTGGAAGGCCAAGAAAGGAGAACTGCTTGAGGCCAGGAGTTTGAGAACAGCCTGGGCAACATAGTAAGGCCTACTCTCTACGAAAAATAAAAATAAATTAAAGCCATGTGCAGAAAGCAGTAACTGGATCCCTTCCTGACATCTTACACTAAAATTAACTCCAGATGGATTAAAGACTTAAACATGAGACCTAACACCATAAAAACCCTAGAAGAAAATCTAGGCAAAACCATTCAGGACATAGGCATAGGCAAGGACTTCATGACTAAAACACCGAAAGCATTGGCAACAAAAGCCAAAATAGACAAATGGGACCTAATTAAGCAGCAGAGCTACTGCACAGCAAAAGAAACAATCATTAGAGTGAATCAGCAACCAACAGAATGGGAAAAAATGTTTGCAATCTACCCATCTGACAAAGGGCTAATATACAGAATCTACAAAGAACTAAAACAGATTTACAAGAAAAAAACAAGCCCATTCAAAAGTGGGCGAAGGATATAAACAGACACTTTACAAAAGACATATATGAGGCCAACAAACATATGAAAAAACGCTCATCAGCACTGATCATTAGAGAAATGCAAATCAAAACTACATTGAGACACCATCTCACACCAGTTAGAATGGCGATCATTAAAAAATCTGGAGACAACAGATGCTGGAGATGATATGGAGAAACAGGAACACTCTTACACTGTTGGTGGGAGTGCAAATTAGTTTAACCATTGTGGAAGACAGTATGGCAATTCCTCAAGGACCTAGAAATAGAAATTCCATTTGACCCAGCAATCCCATTACTGGGTATATATCCAAAGGATTATAAATCATTCTATTATAAGGACACATGCACACAAATGTTCATTGCAGCACTGTTTACAACAGCAAAGACTTGGAACCAACTCAAATGCCTATTGATGATAGACTGGGCAGGGAAACTGTGGCACATATACACCATGGAATACTATGCAGCCATAAAAAACAATGAGTTCGTGTCCTTTGTAGGGACATGGATGAACCTGAAAACCATCATTCTCAGCAAACTGACACAAGAACAGAAAATCAAACACCGCATGTTCTCACTCATAGGCGGGTGTTGAACAATGAGAACACAAGGACATAGGGAGGGGAGCATCACACACCGGGGTCTATCGGGGGGTAACTAGGGGAGGGACAGCAGGGGGTGGGGAGTTGGGGAGGGATAACATGGGGAGAAATGCCAGATATAGGTGATAAGGAGGAAGGCAGCAAACCACATTGCCATGTATGTACCTATGCAACAATCTTGCATGTTCTGCACATGTACCCCAAAACCTAAAACGCAATAAAATATATATATAAAATAAATAAATAAATAAATTAGCCAGGTGTGGTGGCATGCACCTGTAGCCCCAGCTACTCGGGAGGCTGAGATGGGGTATCATTTGAGCCAGGAGTTCGAGCTTGCAGCGAACTATTATGGTACCATTGCACTCCAGCCTGGGCAACAGAGAAAGACCATGTCTCTAAATACATGCATATATACATAGATATTTGGATATTGGCCCCTTATCAGACATATGGTTTACAAATCGCTTCTCTCATTGTCTCTTCACTCTGTTGATTGTTTCTTTTGCTGTGCTAAATATTTTCAGGTTGATTAAATCCCACTTATCTACTTTTGCTTTCTTGCTTTTGGGGTCATATCCAAAAACTCATTGTTCCAACCAATGTCAAAAGCTTTCTTCCCATGTTTCCTTCTAGAGGTTTCTAGGTTTCAGGTCTTATACTTAAGTCTGCAATCTATTTTGAGTTGATTTTTGTGTATGGTGTTACATAAAGATCTAATTTCATTCTACTGCACTTGGATTTTCAGTTTTTCTAACACCATTTATTAAAGTCTATTCTTTCCTCATTGGGTGCCCTCATTGTCAGCCTAACTTTAGATCCAAACAGTAACTATTATTCCATGTACCCTCTTATTATTGGCATAATGAGCATTAAGAAAAATTGTGATCTCACAAAAACTTTTGGTGGATGTTGGTGGTGAAAATAACATTTTCATGAGAGTCACACTAGATTTTAATAATCTTTCTGCTATCAGTTGCCAGGACAAGACAGTTGCTCAGGTCTCAGGTTTTTTATCTGTAAAATATAATGACAAAGGCCTCCTCTGACAAAAATATTAAAGTTTTAAGGTCCTGATAGGATGAGACACTGCACATACTGGATGCACTTTTAAAATTTAACATTTTTTTCTTACTAGAAAGTTAAGTCCAGATTAAAAATATTTGTATCACAAGGAAACTCTTTCACCGGCTTGCTAAAAATTCAACAATTTTAAAAGAGAAAATGGACAGAACAATTAATTCTGCCTTTGTGGCTGCTATAGATCAGGCTTCTATAAATCCACAGATAGCATTGATCTAAAACTAAAGATTTTTTTTAATCCATGAAGAAAATAAAGTAATACAGCTATAATCTAGGATCGAAGAGGTCAGATTCAGATCTTTACTGATCCAGCCAGATCACTGGTTTTGAAAAAGCATGAGAAGTTTCCAGGATTAAGTCTTGACCCCACTCCTGTCCATTGACTAAGTCAGACACCACCCACAACAAGCACTTTGTCCCTAATACATCAGAGCTTAGGCCTTCTCAACTTTGCGAGAAAGAGCTTCCAATTACCGCTCTTTTGCCTCTTTTCTTTTATGATCAAGGTGACTTATAAACAGCTGCAATAAAAATGATTTTTTTTCATAAGAGTCTTCTCGATAATGTCTGTGAAAAGCAGAGAGGCTAAAAGATACGTGACATTCACAGATTTTGCCCCTGAAGCCACAAAATCCACAAGAGCAATTTCTTCATTTGACCAAAATGAATGGTCATCACAAAAACAAATGTAACTTTGGTAACCCTGATTTGGCTGAGACAGCTTAAGGGCTCAAACTTAATAGACTTTTTCTGACCGATTAGGATCTCAGTGCGGGCTGCATCATACTGTCAGAGCCGATAGCCAAGTCCAAACCACAGGCACAAAGCTGCCCTTGATCCATGACCTTAGCAGACAAAATAACAGGCTGCCGAATGTCATCAGACTCTCAAGGAAAGAACTTTGAATACATCGTGCACTTTGCTTGGTGGTCTTTTAGGGAAGACAATTAAGAATAGGTTGATGCTTAAATAAAACACCTAACAGTAAAAGCACATTTCTATCTTCCAAAGGCCCAAGAAAAGCTGTGTCTAAGAAGGGATTAACTACTATCAGATGATATTACGACTGGATTAATGATGTTTCACATTCACTATACTTATAAAAAAGAGAGGGAAAAAAGAATAAAAATCTTTTAAGGAGCAGATAAGTGATTTCTATAAACCTTAAAAGCTAAAAGAAAACTCATTTTTAAAAAGACAGTGGTTATAATAGTGTATTTATTCTAAATCCTTAATTGGGGTATTTTTTCCTTAAAAACAGCCCTACATTTCAAGTAAATTTCTGTTAACATAGTCTGTGAAGTGTGAGAAGAGAGAGAGAGAGAGAGAGAGAGAGAGAGAGAGAGGAGAGAGAGAGTGTGTGTATGACAGAGACGGAGAGAGAGAGAAAGAGTGCAAGAGAGAGAGAGAAGGGAGGTAGTCTCTTGTCTCAGTGTTTTATATTCTACCAGATATTTTAAACCATTCTTATTTTAGACAATTGTTTTTGTAATAGATACACTAAAGGTGATCATTTTATTTTATTGCTAGACACTGCTGACTGAAATATTTCTCCAGATGAAAGTAATTACTATGACTATATTACTTTTCTAACCTGTTCTGTGTATTGGATCCAAGGTATTCATAGTATAAAATTCTGTTACCATGTTTTAAAAAAAGGCATATGATGCTGTGCTCTGACCTTACATAAAGTCATATGACTATTATACTGTATTTTTTTTTGTTTTTTTTGTGTGTGTTTTGCTGAACGTATCTACATGCACAGAGGTTGCAGGAACATTCTAACCTTGGGTAGAAATATAAAGGTAAGAAATATTGAATAATGCAGTAGCAAACATCAGTATTATATAAGGAAATGCAACAGATCATTTTATGTCAATAATAATAAATAAAAGCAATCCATATATTCTAAAAAGGAAGAAAGGATAGAAAAAAGGAAGGAAAGAGAAAAAAGCAAGAAAAGGAAAAAATAAGGAAGGAACAGAGAGAGAGAGAAGAAAGAGGGAGAGATAAAGAGTAATCAACAAACCACAGCTGATATCAATAAATTCCATTTCACCAATAATTTTTGTCAGGCCTTCCATACAGCTAATATTTACATATTTGAAATCATGTGCTACCTACCTGTACTCTACAATTCATTCATGCAGATAGAACTGCACCGTATTTACAGCTTTTATTTGGAAATATGATCAAAGAAAAACATTACTAAAAAAATAACGTGTTAGCTTTCTGTTTTGACCAACTATTCAATTATCTGGCAAATGCTATAGAAGGTTCCATGTCCTAAAGTTGCGACCAGACAGAATAGCATCATTAGATCCAGAAGCACAAACTACAGCAGCAAGTCATGTGAGGTGATGGTAGTTGAGTTTCAGAATTAAGAAGAGAAATCGTGTTCCCTTGATTTTTCTTCACATGCTAAGTTTTCCTATCCTGCCACCTGCTACCCCCTCATCCCACCCTGTGTCCATGAGGGTTTTTTTGGTTTGTTTTTTTTTTGTTTGTTTGTTTGAGAAAGTCACCCAGTTCTCCACAGGAATTTGGTATTAATACCAGAAGAAGGTAGGAGACAGCAAATTTCAGCTGCCAAGTTCAGAGAAAAGCCAGGCTTTCAATGACACATATCAGACATTTGTGGACCTGACCTGAACTTTTTTCATGACCTGCACTGGACCAGGTTCTCACCTGTCAGGGGTGAGATGACACCACATATTTTGTGGGGTATGATAGCAACCTGAGAGTCACAGTATGTTCTGATTTTTTCCTTTGGTTTTTCACTTTTTAATTTTACTTAATTGAAAGCACAGACAATGTTGTCCTGGGTCAAATTCCTCAAAAGGTCTGGCTTGTTGGAGTCTTGCCAATGTTACTGCCAAGAATTCCAAGAGCTGTATTTGCTGCTGGAAAAAATGAAGATGTTAATCCACAAAGCAACTAATGGACACTCCAGCTCTCAGGGTGTGTGCTGTATCCCTAAAGTCCTAAAACCATGCTGGCAACTGATGGATGTGCATGGAATACTCCTTCTGAATCCCAATCTTGTAAGAAACGATGTTTAGTAGGTGATTCTAGCACCAGACTCCAACATTTTATGAAATCTGCTTGGTTCTATACTAAAATCATAAAAAGTGAACAGCTTTACAATTGCTTCAATTTGTAAGAATTAAGACACAAATTCACCTCAATCTAAAATAAAGCTTCTTTAAATCTGGTCACTCTCACTGCTACATAACTCCTGCTAGTTGCAGAGGTCTGTACAGCTGAAGCCAGAAATGTGTTTGTTTATGTTCTTATGAGTGACTGGAGTTTGAGACTTGAAAGGGGGATCTGGGCAGAGTAAGCAGCACTGAGACTCTCTTTGAAGCTTTAGGAATAGACAGAGCCTATGAAGGAGTGTGAAGAGACAGGAGCCAATGGCTCAGGTTGAGCCCATGGCATATCCCTCAGGCAGGAAGAAGGAGGAGGGAGAAACGTGAAGCAGAAGTGGCAACTTAGCAGGAGCACCTCGTGTCTCAGAGGCTAAGGGTTGCCCTAAGGCTCAAGCATGGCAGTGCCACAGACAGGTCAAAAGCATGGCCTGGAAAAGAGATCACCGGCCACTGGGACTAAGGCAAGGTCAGTTTCAGTGGTATGGCAGGCACACAGCTGAGTGCAAGAAGGTTAGGGATAAAGTGACTGAGAGGGTACAGGAGTGGTATATCATCCTTTGAGATGTTGAGAAGTGAAAAGAGAAGAATAGAGGTTCCCCAGAAGAGGCAGCAGGGACAAGTTAGGGGCATGATTTAAAGTGTAAACTATTTGCACAGAAATATATTAAAAATCTATCTGTAGCCAGGACGGGCTTCATATAAAGTGAAAAATAGTTGCAGAATTAAACGTTAAATATTTTAAAATGCTTAGAACTCAAAAAGTATTATGATATGACTATGATGGGAAAATTTAGTGAAGCAAAAGGATGCTGCTTTTGAAGTTTACACAATTCTCTCATTTATCCTTCCAAAGTCCTAGAAGGTAGATCTATTGTTATTTCTATTTTATGGATGAGGGTAAATAATCTGCCCTGGGATACAGTTAGTGGTGGAGGTGGGGCCTGTGGTCTTCTGATGCTTACTGGTCCCCCTTTTTCCTTCTATAGAATTCTTCAATAGAAGAAAGATTGACTGAAACTTACTTTTGTATCAGTAAGTTTTTGATAAAAACAGGTGATGTTTTATGTAAACAGATTTTTCTATGAATAAACCCACAACTGTACATCTTAGCTTTATATGAAAAGGGTTAAACTACCACCAGCAAGCTCAGAATTACTTCTCTCTATTCCAACTGCAAAATTTGTGCCATTCCCCATCTATCCAATGCAAACAAAAGCAGGAAAGAAAGAGTATACGTATTGCCTATTCCAATATTTATCTTCTATGTGACATACATAAAGGCAATTAATTTTCAAAGATATCAGTCTTCCCTACACATCTTAAGATTGACATATACATTGCAGGTCTGCTAGAATAATTATGTCAACTTTTTTTGTACCAAAAAACTAAGATTTTTATAGAGGATAATTAAGCAAGCTAATATAGCAATAAGTGGAATACACAATAAGAATATGTACTAAAATATCTGCTTTGTGCAGTACAGAACTGGTGTTTCAGAAGATTAACAATTATGATTGTCAGTCCTCTTCTGATTCTATAATACTCCACACAATCTTTTTTAAATTACTTTATTAACCTTTCCTCCTAGCACAGAAGTGCCCGATTATAGATAATATTTCAAAATCATCTGAGGTGTAAGTGTGTTTGATTTGCTCGGTAATTATTTGTCTACTTTATTACATTGGCCAAGCACGTAAGTTCCTTTGACCAGCTTTATTTCAAGTCCAGTTAAGAATGGGGTCATATCATTTTGTGGATCACTCCCTTTGGGCCCAATGTACATGAAATTTTCAAATTGGAGACAGGGATGGAGCATGGAAACAGTACATTTTAAACATGGAGAAATAATTTGCTGCCCTGTCATTAAAGGTTTAAGGCCCTGGATTTAATGGGAAGAATGTTGTTCACAAGTGAAAGGAAGGTGTTTATTCCCCGCATGACTGGGACACAGGGCATTTAAGTCTGAGCATGCAAATGTCCATTGATGAAGTCTAAAAGCATATCGCTCCCACCCCTCCGGTGGCCTTACCCAGGGTTTTTATAATCTGTCCCTTGTCATTCAAACTGCCCAGGACAACACTTTCATTTTAATCTGAATCATGAATGCATTTCTGGCATGTATTTTGACTCACGGAGGATAGAAAGGAATGGGGAGGGGACAAGCACAACGGGAGATCACAGACCTTCTCCTTGTAAGAGGGATCTGGAGAGAAGTAATGTCTGAAAATCACACTGGGTTTTGCAGAGGGAAAGTTTACTTGTTCCAACTTTACAACTCAGGGGTAAATGAAACTGATACTTATGTGTTCTTAAAGATGAAAATGTAATGAGATGAAACAGGGTGCACTGCTTATTCTTTAGGGCCACCACCTGGATAAAAGCACAAAGCCGGAGGACTCTGTTTATTGTCCACAATCAACAAATCCTGAAATTTCCATATGTAGCAGGATTCCAGGGCTCTGTTAGTAATACAGGATACGGCTGGTCAGCTCAGTCACCCATGGAATTACAGTGTCGGGTATGGATGCCAGTATTTTAGACCCAAACCGAGCATAAAAAACACAAAGTAAAATTCAGTGTCAGCACAAAGTTGACAGCGAATGATTATAACAGCTTCGAAGCTTGAAAAAGAGTGTAAATAACTAGGATCCCCTGCGGGCTCACTCAGCCTGCATACATAACAACCGTGATGGACAGCCTCCGTGGTAAAGTCGGGGGAAACGAGGCACTGGAATGATGCAAAAATTCCGCCAGCAAAGAGCCTTAACTGTCACCTTCCTGACTAAATCAGCTACTTTCATACAGGGAGAGAAACAATGCAATAGGGACGCCTTTGGAAGGCCGATTGCCCTTTGCCTAGGAAGCAGGAATGTTAATTATCAGCTCTTCTGTGGTTATCAAGGTGCTGCAAACCCACAAGCTTTCGCACTTTGCGAACACTCCTCTCTCTGATCTTTAATCCTTGGCGCTTTTAGTACACAAAAGATTGTTATTCGGCACAACTCTGCTCATTTATAGAATGTAAAAATAAAGGTAAAAAAAAAGAGCTGTGTTCCATCCCCAACTGAACTGATCACTTCATGTATTGCTTTAACTGGAAATTTAATTTTCTTTTCATTTTATATGCATATGCACATACACGTGCACACATGCGTACTTTCATCGGACAGCAAACGGTTTCAGACCCTGTAAAACAAGTGCATCATGGCATATGGCCTTCAGCCTGGTATGACAGACATCAGCTTTGTGAGTACAGAGCTTCATTGTCACTGCACAGTACTTATAGACTCAAAGGAGAAAAGAAAATAGCTGAGGTTTTCTGCACACACCTAGCTAACACTCCACAGGTTTGTAATTCATTTACAAGATAATTAATCAATTAGCAAATGATCCCTTTCCCCTCTGCTATTTATGCTGAATAAGAATTGCAACTCCAAATGAAATGGCAGACCACTTGTATTAAAACTTTGCCCTTCAAACACATTGGTCTTATTTATCTGAATTGAGCAGATGCTTTGCAATGCCAGCCCATTGTAACTGGACTGTTTGCTATTAGAAGCTGAGTAAGATTTAAGCTAAACAAAAGAACATAAATATGACATCCCATAGACATTCATGATGATCAACTGTGCTGTATCATTGCCAGCCATTGCTACTTATTCACATAGGAAAAGAGAGAGGAAATACACTTGACATTGCTAAAAGGGGAGCTATAGTCCCTGGAAGGACAGGTGATGATGAGACTTACACAGCTATTGGCTCTAGAGTACAACTCTGGGATCTTAAAATGCAATTAAATTGCTACAATGTATATATCCTGTTTACAGGCTCAACAATTCTTATTTCTTTCAGAGCTCCATATCATACTTGGCAACTCTTTGGAAAAGCAAAGGTATCAGGCAGCTTCTTCTTAGGGACCAGGGTGTTTATCAGGTCTCCCAAATAACCATCACTGAGAGGGAGGTCTGACAAGGATGAAAATCCCATCAGATCACACTCCTATCTGAGACGGGTCAAAAGAAGACACGATGGTGTATATGCATCCCCTTTACATCTCTGGGCCTAGAGTGACTCCAGCATAAAATATAAAAGTTGAATGAGGTGATTTTTTTTGGTTCCTGGCACAGCTATCATACTAAGAATCTCTGCATGTTTCTATATTAAAAGCACTCTTAGGTGAGATTAACAGAAAAATCTTTCACTCTAGACAAGGGAAGGGTCTAAAATATTTCAGAAGCAAAGAAGAAGGTCCCCAGAATCAGGCAAACATTTCAACCACCAAGTGAGCAAAGTCTGTTTCTGTTGCTGGGTTTTTAAGTCAACAATTATGTGTTAAATTACATCTTGTACACAGAACAACAAAGGCATTTTTGGTCCACTTTTACTGGTGAGAAAATGAGTCAGCTATGTAAGACTGAACCTCAGGTGTACAGATAACAGAAAAATCCCATCACATATTGCTTTCCTGGGGGACTTCTCGGATGGACTCTGAGCCTTATGTAGTCACTTGCCAGGGCTTTAATAATAAAGCAGCTACAAGGAAAACTTTCCCTAACCCTTTACTCTGTTGAGAAAGGACTTAAGGATAAAAAGCATCTGAATATTTTAAAAGGAACTATGAAATTTAGTAAATAAGAAAATTAGAGAAAGATCATTATAATATGAATGAATACCCCTAAAAACAAACAAATTAAGCCCAAACTTTACTATTCTCTCTTTCTCAAAAAAAAAAAGAAAGAAAGAAAGAAAAGGAAAAAAATGAAACAATGGCCAAACGTGTACAGAAGCAAACTCTACTTGTTAGCTATGCTGAGCAAAGCTGGATTTGTTCACGCACAGGAATAGAAAGCACAACAGTGAATCTTGGAGGCATTATTTCTCAGCAAAATTAGCATAACCCAGCACATCAGAGTATTAAAATTTAAAAAGGATTTCAAACTGTCCTAGTATCATCAGCAGAGTCATGTCACAGATTTTTTTTATTGGTTCGGCAGTCTAGGTGTAATTGTATCAATATTTTAATGCTTGATGCATATTGCCTGTGATACATTGCTTGCATAAATAAAAAGCACCAATATTCAATTGCCAATGAAATAATCACACACTCTAGACCTTTATTATATCATGCATTATTTAATTACAATAATCAGAGTCCTTTGGAAGGTAAAACAAGATTAAAAAGGTTTTGTTTTATTGGATCTATATATTTGATTTAAACTTTACATGTTAGCTTTACATTAAGAATTTATAAGGCATCAGTTCAAATGGTGCTATTATAAGAGTTTATTTCTTTTATAATTAGTACAGTACTCTTAAAGTACTCTGACTACAAGAGATAATATTTCAGTATTTTAATGAGCTTTTTAAGTGTAATTGATGTAACAATCATTGAATTACACATTTCTACCTGAAGAATAATGAAGGAAGCATTTTAATGAGAAATTTAATCATTATTAGCAAATGATCTACTAAACTGCCATTTGCTGACATTTAAAAGCTTAATAGCAGAAAACAGTATTTTCCTACATCTGCATCAACATTGATGGCGATTACTTTTCTATTATTCTGATTTCCCAGGTTAACTTTCTACCATCACTAATTTATTTATAAATTTGAGAAAACTTTCTTTAACCCACAGTTGTCAGCTCCTTCCAGAAAGTGTGGGGCTTGACACCTAGAGGGATAATTTAAATAAATTAGCCCCTTTTCCAGCCTTCAGCAGTTTTCGGCATAAAAGGGCTCTTTCTTGTGAGTATTCATGCTTGCATCAGCTTGATTTTGATGAATGCCCTGCGAATTCTCTGATAGTACCTCAGACAGAGAGATCTTAGACCGATGTCAACAAGGGTTTTTAAAGCTCCCTCATTTCAAGAACACATCAGTATTCAGAGGCTGATAGACATGAGTAAGAAAGCCTACTATGCAGCTTTTGTCAGCTTCTGGGGTTGGGTTTTGCTGCTGGGTTTAGAGGAATCTCTATGCCACGGGAAGAGAGGTTAGAATGGAGACATCATAGTGAAGTCCATAACAACATGTTTTGGGGTAATAAAAAGAACCGCAAGATAATACTAGGTAGGCAGGATTTACGTAACCTATTGTAGGTGTGGAGAGTAATGAAACAAGCTCAGCCTTTTGACTGAGCATTGGACTAGCAATGTTGAAGTCAGTACACAGGCTGGCATAGGCATGCTACCTGGAGCAAGGACTAATACCCCAGGACCTTGCCTGCATTTTCCATGATCCAGCCATACGGGATAGTCATTTACAGAACCCCTTACATGGAGTGCCAGTCCACAGTGTGCTTTGTATGGTGTGAACTGTCAATCTAGAGGACAGAAAGTGGTTTAGATAGAAACACGCTATTATGTATCCAACACACAGTGAGATCTTTTTGTTTCTTAAGTTTGAGTTTTGATTTAGAGTCATGGTGTGAGTGGGCAGGAGTGAGGAAAGAGAAAATGCCAGCATGTGACTCACATCCGCCTCCTGATGGTCCCCTAAAGTCCTTGTCAGTCCAGAGATGCGGGTTTGGCCCAGGTGCCAACTTCTTCCATCACAGAATTCTCACAGCCCTTTATTTTTTCCTCTCTCTTAAAGACTTTGCCCTTTTTCACTTTGCATGCTCTCAAAAAGATTTTCAGAATTAAAAAAAATCATTTTTTATGTTCCTCATAACTGTGGGAGCTTGATTCTGTGGCTGCCTCTCCATAGCATATTGCCAACAGCATGGTGAAAACTCCAGCCCTGACAGTTTGTGCTGGGCACCATGCCTGGGTATGCAATGTCCAGTCTTCCTACTGCACACAGATAAGCAGATAATGATAAAATTAGTAAATGACCTGCAGGGGTTAGAGTACTCAAGGAAGCACTGATAAAACATCTTTCAAGTGAAGGATAGAGCTGAGAAGTTATAGCTCACTTGGTTTTTGTGGGGTTTCTTGGGTGATAGTGATGCAGCATGTGATTGTTAATATTGTTTATTATGGAGGATGCAATTGCCAAAACTCAAAAGAACAAGGCTGACATAATGTATTGGACTATATTTCAAAGTTTATTCATAAGTCATTTCTGATCCTTCACTGAAAAGCAAAATTGCTACACAGCACTAATAAAGTGGATCTCTTTTTCTCATTACATGAGAGTTGCCTATAAAAATGGTTCATGTGTCATATCTAGAAAGGATATAGAAGATGGCATTGATACCTATTTGCAAATCTTTGGGTATCATTTGTTCATAAACACAATGTATACTGATAGAGATACAATGTATTTTTGATCAATTTTGAATTTTAATTTAAATTTAAATAAGCATTTTCTCCCAGAACCCTGATATCAGAAGGAAATAGAAACACATCCAGAAACACATAATGGTATGTCTGGTTGAAAATATAGAGAATTTTCAGAAAAGTTTGGTCAAGATTAGCCATCAGAAATGATTACCAAATTAATATTACAATGATATTACTCTATTGTGGTAGTACAATATATCTAGGTACCCTGAAGCATTCCATGTGAGCCACCAATTTCTTTATAATCACTATGCAGCTTTTGTTACAACTGAATTATAGTGATATCTGTCCAACAGACAATTTTAAGCTAGTCTCAGAATAAGAAGAGAAGTATAACTTTCTCCAAGATGGGTAAATAGATTATTATTATTATTATTATTATTATTATCTGTAGCACTAAGCCTATACAAAATAAAAATGGAGCGTCTTCTAAAACATGGAAGAACTCTGTCTCCTGGGAGCATAATGAATTGAGCCCAGGATAACACATAGCCCTACTTACAGAGCCACACAGTGATAAAGGCAACCACATGAGTTGTATGATGGTTGTGGATACAAATTTAATTCTTTCTTCAAGGGTGTCCCCAAATATTCTGGTATTCAAAAGTGTGCCATTAATGCAAAAAGGGCATATAGATGAAAATAGGAGAAAATTAGAATAAAAATTAGTTCAAATGAAAGGTGCTATTTGAACAAAAGCATCAGTATTCTTGTTTTATATATATATAATGATTCTCTTTTGTGTTAATCACCTGAGCTTTATTCCAGTATACTCAAATCTCAAAGACTTTAACTCATCCTGTTAGCAAACCAGGTATAAACAAATACTACTTTAAAAAATGCACTTTTGAAAGAATCCATCTAAAGGTTGGGGGAGTATGAGATGAAAACCACTGAGAAGGTTAACAATGCCCCCTCAGGGCAGCATCCTGTTGCTGCCAACAAAGATGGTCAGGGACAAGTTCTCCCAACAGCTGCTAGGGCCTGATCCCAGTTACATAAAAGCTTGTACGGAAGATCAGAAAGCACCTTCAATGAAGGGGGTTTCCCCTTCTTTTGCTATCATTCAAGGAATGTTTTTGTTTCACTAAATAATGTAAAAGCCCACCTATGCAATTGCAGGTAGATATGAGTCCAATTAAGGCTTTAGATCTACTTCATTGGTGCATCATTCCAGCTTTGATAAAACAATTGAAACACGTACATATACACCGATGAACTTCACACACATACATACAAACACACACACCTTAAATGCATGTGAATTTACTTCTTTTATAGATAAAAGAACCATGACTCAGATTTCTCTGACTCCTTACTTTTCTTATTCTCTTTATCTGCTTACTGTTCCTTAATTTCTTTCTGGTGAAATTTGCTGTCTCTCATTTTTTAGCTCTCCTTGTAGCCTTATCTCCCCCTGGCTTCATGTGGCCTTGTGTCAGCTCATCATTCCACTATCCAGAGTGAAGAGATCACAAGCAATGTGATGCTAAGGGGTTGCCTAAAAACAAAATCACTTTCAATTTTATTTCTATCTAGGAGTCATTCTAGGAAATCGAGTAAGCATGTAAAAAAATCAAAATTCTTTCCTAGATTTGGAAAACCTCAAAGTTCTGAGAGAACACCCCAATGCCATTCAGTCCTATATCTGAGAAAGTACAGACATTTCTAAGGACTTGCTCAGCAGGCCCCCCTACCTGTAGGCTATACCATTTCATTGCCACCTGAAATTCATTGTTAGTTAATCATTCACAAGAGGATGCCAGGTAAAGATGTTTGTTTGAACAGTAAAAAAAGGTTCAGTTCAGCAAAAAATATGTTCACTTGAGAATTCAGATATATTTAGGTATGTTTGAAAGACCAGTAGTGTAAGTTTCTTTCTGATATATTTACATGAAGAATCAGGGCCCTCCTGGGGAACAAAATTGACCTATGAAATAGACAGTTAAAGCAGAGATGCAGCAGGATACAGTTGCTCATGTCTGTAATCCCAGTACTTTGGGAGGTCAAGGAGGTTGGATCACCTGGCTGGCCAACATGATTAAACCCCATCTCTACTAAAAATACAAAAAAAAAAAATTAGCTGGGCATGGTGGTGGTGGGTACTTGTAATTCCAGCTACTTGGGAGGCTGAGGCAGGAGAATTGCTTGAACCTGGGAGGCAGAGGTTGCAATGAGCCAAGATCATGCCACTGCACTCCAGCCTGGACAACAGAGTGAGACTCTACCTCAAAAAAAAAAAAGGAAAAGAAAAAGAAAAAATAAAAAAAAAAAGCAGAGATGCATGAGAGCAAAATGGAGTGAGCCCAGGACAACAAATGGCTCTACTGACACAGCCACACCATGATAAAGGCAACCACATGAGTTGTATGACAGTTGTGGATGCAAATTTAATTCTTTCAAAGGTGCCTCTGAATATGCTGCTATTCAAAAGTGTACCATTCATGCAAAAAAGGGCAAACTGATGAAAATAGGAATAAGAACAATAATTAGTTCAAATGAAAGGTGAGCCATATCAAAGCAGAGGGTCCTATTTTAAGGAGCCCTACTAGACCCCAGTATCACATGGCTATTTACCCAGATGGCTTCCAGTTATATGTGTATTTTTTGTAGTTCTGTGAATAAATTCTACTTTCTCCTACATGTTTTCCATAGATTAGTTCAAATGTTACTCCCTTTGAATCCTGGGTGGTATGACTGGAACAGGAAAGTCAGCAAAAACAAAGAACAGTTTCATAAAACTTCAGTGAGTTATTCAGAGTCCAACAAGTCAGCAGCAGTGGCAACAACAATAGCCAAATGTTCTCAACCCAAATAACAACCAGACTCCCCTTTAGCAGAGGGCATGAAGAATCTTTGCCCAGGTATAAGTTGGCACCAACTATCCAGGGGATGCCCTCAAGAGGTAAGGTACTCGGTATACGTAGTAGTACCCTAGACATTAGATATGGGGAGGATGGATGCATTTGTCAGTGGGCATGAGAACTGTCATCTTCACAGGCACCAGGGAAACATCACCCTTTTGCAGTGGCAAAAGACATAATAATGGGGAAAAAGAGCAGGAGAAAGGAAAATGAAGACATGTCCTTTTAAGAGGACTAGTTCAAGAAGCATAAAGTTAGCTGCTCCCTAGAAATTCCTAGCACCAGGCATGTAAGGAAGCCTGAGAAGATCATAAAGCCCTCAGGAAACCAATCCAGGAAAACAGCCTTCAGTGCTTGCTTCTGCTGTTTTTATCTTCCTCTGAACAGTGAAGACCTGCCTGAATTATATTATCCTGGAAAAGTCACATGCTTGGAAATATGTAGAAACATGACTCCCATAACCCTGATGTGAAAACATTAATTAGGAGCTAAAAAAAAAGGTACTTTTATTTCTTTGATCAAACCTGACATCCATTTCAATGGTAACAACCTAAAGCCTTTCAAAACATGGTATGAGGACTCAATACTATCTTTTGTAATTGCTAAAACTTGTATTAAAAATGTTTGGTCCTAGGCTTTGCAGACCCGTCACACAAAAGTAAGGAACATATTTGAATGGCAAATGATCCTGTGAAATGTCAGGCCCAGGAAGAATTTTGGAGCCACAGTTGATTAAAAAATCGACAAAAATAAGTACTACATAAAAGCAGAAAAACTTCTCATCCAGTTCTCAAAATTTTCTACAAGATTTTTGAAGGCTCGGATTTAGATTTTTTTCCTTCATTTTCTAGCGCAAAGACATGGGTCTCCTAAGAAGAACCTATGCCTATTTTTATGGTGTGATTTTTTATTACAGGCGCCTACCATGGAGGTTGTCCAAATACAGCTTTAGACCTAAGTGCTACAGAATGTAGCTGGGATTGCAGGGTGGGTTAGTACTATCAGGACAGGCTGCTTAGAAGCTTGCCTTGAATACTCCATTCCTGCTAGAGGCCACCAATTGATTCTTCCTAGCAAATGCCTAGCGACCTCAACAAGGTCACTGAAGTAGAAAAAGCTTATGTTCCATCAGAAATCATTGAAACATAAAATTCAAACTTTAAATCCTGGGTCTTTGTTTCCAATAGGAGAAACTCTTAGGTGAGCAACAAGAATGTTTACTTGACATTGCTTCTGACCAAGAGGGAGTAAAAGTGACCACATTTAACTTCTGCCTGAAAAAATACAAAACAGATCATTACAATGGTTTTCAAGACACTAGATAACAGGTATCAAAGGACAGTAGTCCCTAAGAGATGGGAAGCAAGTGAGGTGAACCCTACAATTGCCGCAAAATATACTTTGGGAGTAACTAGGCTGTGGTTCAGGGATGAGGAACCCAGGCAGAGCACAGCCCAACCCTTAGTTGAAGAGACTGAGCTAAGAGTATGGGGAGACAAAGGCAGCTGACATTCACAAGACAGTACCAGAGAGAAGAGGGCTCCTAGATAAGGGGCTTTGGGGATCTGCAGAGGCCCTCAGAGTACTTACACAGAGTAGTATTAGCACAGGCCTGTGATGAAACTGCCTGTATCCAAATGGATTAGAAGAAATGGATTAGGGAAAGAAGTATCCAAATGGATTAGAGAAAACAGTGCCAGGTGGCCACAGAGGGCTGAGAAGAGTGTTTGTTCCCACCAGCAAGGAAACCTCATAATTCACAAGGCATTGTGAAGAGTACACAGAAGTTTCTTGCCTCATTAGTAGGAAATAACTAGCTCTAGATCGAACACTGCTCTGGACTTGCTTAAAAACCTTAAAAGTAAGACCTTCCAAAATTAAACCTAGTTGTGTCCCAGAACAAAAGACAAAAATAACTTAGTTGTAACTTAGTGACAAAAGTAACTTAGTTGTTCCCCAGAACAAAAGACAAAAATATTTTTATAAATGCAAAAATAATCAGCACCCAACAGTGTAAAATCACAATGCCAGAAATTACCAGACATGTAAAGAATCAAGAAAGGAAATCAAAAATAAACAACCAACACCTTAAGGAGCAGAAAAATCAATTAAAACAATCCAAAATAAGCACAGATGTTAGTATTAGAAGATGAGGTCATTAAAAAAGTTATTATAACTCCTTTCTATATATTCAGATAGTTAAGAAAAGATATAAAAGATAAAAAAGATCAAAGTCAAACCATCAGAGATGAAAACTAACCTGGATAGGGTTAACAGCATATTAGTTATTATAGAAGAAAAGATTAGTGAATTTGAAGACCGCAATAAAAACCATCAAAAATAAAAGAGCAGGCTGGGTGCAGGGGCTCATACTTGTAATCCCAACACTTTGGGAAGCCAAGGTAGGAGGATTATTTGAGACCAAGAGTTTAAGAGAAGGCTGGGCAATGCAGAGAGACACCATCTCTACAAAAATAAAAATAAAAAGTTAGCCAGGTATGGTGGAGAGCACCTAGTCTTAGCTACACAGGAGGCTGAGGCAGGAAGATCACTCGAGCCCAGGAGTTCAAGACAGCAGTGAACTATGATCGCACCGCTCTAATGCAGCCTGGGTGATGAAGCAAAACCCTGTCTGTAAATGAACAAAACAGAAACAGAAACAAAAGCAAAAGGAAAAATAAAAAGAGCAATATTAGAATTTTTTAAAGCATCAGTTGACTGAGGCACAGCTTAAGGTTGCCTAACATACAGTTAATTGGGATCCTATAAGGAGAGGCTGGAGGTGAAGAAAAAAATTGAAGAAATAATGCCTAAAATGTTTTCAAATTTGATGAAAACTATAAACTACAAACTCAAGAATCTCAATGAGCTCGATTACAGGAAATATAAAGAAAAACCGCCCCTAAATTGTTCAAACCTGGTGAAAAAAGAAAGATCTAAAAGTATCCAAAGAGAGAGCCACAAGACACATGGAGGAACACAGAGGAGAGTGATAGCAGATTGCTCTTCAGAAACAGTGCAAAGGAGAAGCCGTGGAGCAACACCTTTTAAGTACTGATAGAAAAATAAATAAATAAATATTAAACTAGAATTCCATGCCAGGGAACATATTTTTCAAATGTAAAGATGAAATGAAAATTGGTTTCAGATATACAAAAGATGAAAAATTAAGGACCAACAGATTTACATGATAAGAAATGTTAAAGAAAGCTCATCAAGAGAAAAATAAATAATACCAAATGAAAACATGAGTGCCTAACAAAGGAACCAAGAGCCATGGAAATAGTAACAAATGGGAAATAGTTAAGATGTTTCTATTATGATTTAAATTTCTTTAAAGGATAACTGATTATTTCAACAAAATGATGACAAGGTGGTATGGGATTTATCATATGTAATTATATCAGAAAAATGTATGACAACAATAGCATAAAGACTGGGAGTAGAACACTAGAAGTATACTAATGTAAGGTTCTTATACTGTACCTGACATGGGACAGTAATACTGTATGTAGAGTGTGATTAGTTAAAGGTATATATTATAAACCCTAAAATAAACAGTAAAAGAAACAAGAGTTATAACTAATAAGCTAATAAAGGAGACAAAATGTAATAATAAATAATAATATGTCTGGCTCTGTATCCTCACAGCAATCTCATGTTTAATTATAATCCCCAGTGTTGGAGATGGGCCTATTGGGAGATGATTGGATCATGAGGGCAGATTTCCCTTTTGGTGCGGTTCTCCTGATAGTGAATGAGTTATCATAAGATGTGGTTGTTTAAAAGTGTATAGCATCTCCCACCTCTCTCTCTTCCTCCTGCCCTGGTCATGTAAATATGTGCCTGCTTCACCTTCCCCTTCTGCCATGATTGGAAGTTTCCTGAGGTCTCCCCAGCCATGCTTTCTGTACAGCCTGCGGAACTGTGAGTCAATGAAACCTCTTTTCTTTACAAATTACCCAGTATCAGATATTTTTATAGCAGTGTAAAATGAACACAATAGAAATAATCACCCAGAAAAGTAAAAGAAAAAAAAAAAAGTTAGAAACAAGAAATGGAACAAATAGAAAACAGAAAGATAATAGACACAGCTTTTTCCATACATGTAGACAACTGTATTAAATAAAAGTGGTTTAAACAAGTGTGTTAGTCCAATCTCACACTGCCATGAGAAAATACCCGAGACTAGGTAATTTAGAAAGGAAAGAGGTTTAATTGACTCATAGTTCCACATGGATGGGTAGGTCTCAGGAAACTTACAATCATGGCAGAAGGGAAGCAGATACATCCTTCTTCACATGGTGGCAGGAGAGAGAGAGAAGTAAAGAGCAAAGCAGAGAAAGACTCTCATAAAACCATCAGATCTCATGAAAACTCACTCATTATCATCAGAATTGCATGGGGAAACTGCCCCCATGATCTAATCACCTCCTATGAGGTACCACCCCCAACATGTGGTGACTACAATTCAGATTACAATTCAAGATGATATTTTGAGTGGGGACACAGCCAAACCATATCATTCTACCCCTGGCCTCTCCCAAATCTCAGGTCCTCACATTTCAATACACAATCATGCCTTTCCAACAGTCCCTCAAACTCTTAAGTCATTCTAATATTAGACAAGGCAAGTCCATTATGCCCATGAGCCTGTAAAATCAAAAGCAAGTTAGCTACTTCCTAGATACAATGAAGTTACAGGCATTGAGTAAATACACCCACTCCAAATGGGAGAAATTGGACAAAACAAAGGGACTACAGGATCCATGCAAGTCCAAAATCCAGTCAGGCAGTCATTAAACCTGAAAGTTACAAAATGATCTTCTTTGACTCCCTGCCTCACATCTAGGTCATGCTGTTGCAAGAGTGGGCTCCTGTGGCCTTGTGCAGCTCTGTTCCTGGGGCTTTGCAGAGTACAGTCCCCCTCCTGTCTGCTTTCATGGGCTGGCATTGAGTGTCTGTGGCTTTTCCAGGCACATAGTGCAAGCTGTCAGTGGTCTACCATTCTTGGGTCTGGAGGATGGTGGCTCTCTTCTCACAGCTCCACTAGGCAGTACCCCAGTGGGGATTCTGTGTGGGGCTCTGACCCCACATTTCCCTTTTGCACTGCCCTAACAGAAGGTCTCCATGAGGGCTCTTCCCTTGTAGCAAAATTCTGCCTGGATATCCAGGCATGACCATACATCCTCTGAATTCTATGCAGACATTCCCAAACCTCAATTCTTGACATCTGTACACCTGCAAGCCTAACACCACATGTAAACCACCAAGGCTTGCGGCACCCTCCAAAACAACAGTCTGAGCTGTACATTGGCCACTTTCAGCCACAGCTGGAATGCAAAGCACCAAGTCCCAAGACTACACAAAGCAGGAAGGCAGTGGGCTCAGCCGATGAAACCATTTTTTCCTCTTTGACCTCTGGGATTGTGATGGGACAGGCTGTTGTGAAGCCCTCTGATATGCGTGGAGATATTTTCTCCATTGTCTTGGCAATTAACATTTGGCTCTTTGTTAATTATGCAAATTTATGCAGCCAGCTTGAATTTCTCCTCAGAAAATGGGTTTTTCTTTTCTACCACGTCACCAGGGTGCAAATTTTCCAAACTTTTATGCTTTGTCACCTCTTGAATGCTTTGCTCCTTAGAAATTTCTTCTGCCAGATACCCTAAATCATCTTTCTCAAGTTCAAAGTTCCACAGATTTCTAGGGCAGGGGTAAAATGCTGCCAGCCTCTTTGCTAAAGCATAGCAAGAGTCAACTTTGCTCCAGTTCCCAAGAAGTTTCTCATCTCTGTCTGAGACCACCTCAGCCTGGACTTTATTGTTCACATCACTATCAGCATTTTGGTCAAAGTCATTCAACAAGTCTATAGGAAGTTCTAAACTTTCCCCACTTCCTATCTTCTTCTGAGCCCTCCAAACTGTTCTAACCTGTGCCTGTTACCCAGTTCCAAAGTTGCTTCCACATTTTCAGGCATCTTTACAGCAGTGTCCCACTCTCTGAGGTACCAATTTACTCTATTAGCACATACCGCTATAGAGAAATACCTAAGACTGGGTAATTTATAAAAGAAAGAGGCTTAACTGACTCACAGTTCCACATGGCTGAAGAGGCCTCAGGAAACTTACAATCATGGAGGGAGGGAAAGCAGACACATCCTTCTTCACATAGTGGCAGAGAGAGAAGTACAGAGCAAAGTGGGGAAAAGCCCCCTATAAAACCATCAGATCTTGTGAGAACTTCACTCACTATCATGAGAACAGCAATTGGGGAACCACACCCATGATCTCATCATCTCCCATGAGGCCCTTCCCCCTAACAGGTAAGGATTACAATTCAGATTACAATTCAAGATGATATTTTGGGTGGCGACACAGCCAAACCCTATCACACCCCAATTATTAGGCAAAAATTGTCAATCGGATTAAAAAAAAAAAGAATGGTCTATACACCATTTACAAGAAGCACATTTTATATATAAAGAAACAAATATTTCAAAAGTATAGAAAAAGGTGTTCCATTCTAATGATCACCAAAAGAAAGCTGGAGTGACTATATTAATATCAGCCAAAGGAGACACCAAGGCAAAGACTATGAGCAGATGAGCAGCGGAAAAGAAGGTAATTTCACAATGATAAAAGGATTGGTTCATAAAAATTCTAAATGTGTATGTATTTAATAGAATAACTTCAAAGCACATGAAGCAAAACTGAGAGTTATATGGAGAAATAGACAAATTCATAAGTTTAATCTAGAAATTTAATATCTCTTTCTCAATAATTGATAGAACAAAAAACTGGTAAGGACATAGAGGTTTTACAGTGGTATCAACCAAATTAATTTAATTGATATATATATATACATATAACACTCTATCCTATAACTATTAGAAAATACATTCTCACTTGAACTCAGGAGGTCGAGGCTGCAGTGAATTGTGATCACGCCACTGTACTTCAGCCTGGGTGACAGAGTGAGACCCTGTCTCAAAAAAAAAAACCCTATTTTTCAAACCTTGCACTACAAATACCAAGATAGGCTATCTTCTGAGCCATAAAAGTATGTCTCCATAAATTTAAAAGAATTCAAGTCTTAAAAAATGTTTTCTAACTGCAAAGGAAGTTAAATAAGATATCAAAAGAAAAGAATTTCCCAAATATTTAGAAATTTTAACACATTTCTAAATAAACCACAGATTAAAGAAGAAATCAAAAGAGAGAGTGGAAAGTAATTTGAATTGAATGGAAATGAAAACACAGTGCATTAGAATTTGTGAATTCCAGTAAAGCAGTCCTGGGGGTGGGGGAAGTCATTTATAAACAGAAAATGCCTATATAAGAAAAGAAGAAAGGTCTTAAATCAATAAACTCAGCTTTAATCATAACAAACAAAAGCAACAGCCACACACAAAAAAAGGTAAATTAAAGTGAAGAGAAGAAAGGAAATAATAACTATCAGAGAAGAAATCAGTAAAATAGAAAATAAAAAAAATTAAAAATCAATAAAACCACAAGTAGATTCTTTGAAAAAAATCAATAAAATTGGTAAACTTACAGCCAGATTAGTAAAAAGGGAAAGGAGATATAAATTACCAAATTCAGGAAAGACAGAGGTGTCATCATTAAGATTTTCAGCATATTTAAAGGACACGGGAATACTATATACAATCTTATGTCAATAAATTCGGCAACTTAAATGAAATGAAAAAATTTCTTGAATAAATAAACTACAAAACTCACTGAGAAACAGACAATCTGAGTAGCCCTATTACATGTTTTATTTATTTTAAAGTTTAAAACTTTCCTAGAAAGAAAGCTCTAAAATCTGATGACTTCACTGGTGATTTCTTCCAAACATATAGGAAAATAATAATAGTACCAATTTCACATAAATTATTTTATAAAATGAGAGAAGAAGGAATACTTCCCATCTCACTCTATGAAACCAGCATTAGTCTAATAGCAAAATCAAAAATAAGCATTACAAAAAAACTACTGATCAAATCCTTTATGAACATAGATGCAAACATTTTCCAAAACATTTTAGAAAATATCATTTTGGTATGAACAGATTTCACTTGATTAACCAAATATATCAAAGTTAATGAGACCACAGAAAGTGGGAGGCTATGATTCTATCATGTTGTCAACTCCTTCAGTAGAAAAGTTTCCTATTTTCGTAGAGCCAAAAAAGCAGATGTTCTCCTTATTCACTAACTTGACTGGTATTTGGAGGTATAGAGTATTGTTTAGATAACAGATTCCGGAGTCACAGATGCCTGGGATTGTTTAACTCCATCTCTTACTAGCTTTATAACCTGGGAACATTACTTACCTTTCCTGTGCTTAGGAGACTATCTCTTTCCCATTGTCTTGTTACAAGGAATAAGCTAGTTAATACTTGTAAAATGTTTAGAAGAACTGAATGGCTGGGATATAGTAGGTGCTCACTTAGTCTCACAAGGAGCAGCCGTAGAAGGAGGAGTAATCATACCATGCAAAGAGCAATGAAAGATATCCCTGAACTCAGCCCTAAAGAATGTGCTTGGTAGACACATCAGGAAGAAAGCAAGGGAATGAACATACCACACGAAGTGACCAGCATAAACAAGCACTTAGCAGCCATAAAGGTTATTGGTATTTTCCAGAAACTGAGTAAGCTAATAAGTATTGAATACAGAATACACTTTTGTGGAGTGTAGGGAAGGGGGAGTATGAGTGAGGGGCAAACTAGGAGACATAAAAGCTGGAAACAGATTAGATCATGCAGAGCCTTGTGTGCCATGATAATGCAGTGCAATTTGATCCTAGTCAATGTAGGAAACCATCAAAGAATTTAATACGAGAATGTGTCATAGCCAGATCTGTATTCTTAAAGATAATTTTGGCAAAACCAAGGAAAACGGATCCAAAAGAAGGAAGCTAAAGACCAGGAGACTGGCTAAGAACCGTTGACTGTATTTGTTTCCTACTGCTGCTGTAACAAACTACCACAAGTTTCATGGCGTAAGACAGCACAAATTTATTAGCTTTCAGTTCTGCAGGTTAGAAGTCTGGCACAGCTCTCACTGGGCTCAAATCAAGGTGTTGGCAGGGCTGTCTTTCTTCTGGAGGCTGTTGGGGGAATCCATTTCCCTGTCCTTTATTTATGGCCACTTTCTCCATCTTTAAAGCCAGCAACACTGACAAGTGCTTCTTAAATCATTCTCACCTCCTCTTCTGTCCCCCTCTTTTAATCTTAAAGATCCCTGTCATTAAACTGGACCCACTGCCATAACACATGATAATCTTCCTAAAGTCACTTGATTAGCAGCCTTAAACCTATCTGCAATCTTAATTCCCCTTTGCCATATAATGTAACATATTCACAGGCTCTGGTGACTAGGAGCTGGACACCTTTGTGGGGTCATTATTCTTACCTCAGAAGCTATTATAAAATGTCTGGTAAGAGATAATTAGGACCTGAATCAAGGTGGTAACAGTGGAAACAGGAAGGGACATCCAAGAGAGCGCTTTTAGATGCATAATTAAAGGTATCAGCTGGGTGCAACGGCTCATGCCTGTAACCACAGCACTCGGGGAGGTGAGGCAGGAAGACTACTTGAACCCAGGAATTTGAGGTGGCAGTGAGCTATGATCATGCCACTGCACTACAGCCTGTGTGACAACCTGTCTCAAAAACAAATAATAAAAATATAGAATAATACAGTGATTCATTTGGGTGGCTTTAGAGTGTATAGAAAACATGAAGAAGAACAGGAAATTAAGGATGTCTCCTACTTAAATCTGAACAGCTTGATGAAATGTGATGTCACTAACTTATGACTTGAGTTTCTAATACATAAATATAAAGTTCTCTTAGAATACTAAGGGTAAGATGCCCAAAACATTCTTGGAAATTTGGTCTGAAGCTCAGGAAAGCAGTGATGCTGATAAGTAAGATTTGAGCATTGTCAGGTAATTTAATGTCTCCAACAGAGTAGCTTACTGTAAGTTACCGAGCACATTAAAGACAAACACACACATACTCACTGAATATTTAGCAGCTCTTGTTGGTGCTAACATTCAACATAAGAAATTCAGGCATATCAAAAAATAAAATGTAAATGATCAATCATATCTGCAGCTGATCTTCACTGGTAGCTCATAAGAGAAGCAAAGACAAGTCTAACGGTGAACCACTACAAAGGTGGCATCCCCAAGCCCAAGGAATGTGGAAATGGTGATAAGGATATGTTCTGATGAAAACAACAACAAAAAAATGGGACACTGGATGCAACCCATGACTTTTCAGCCCCATGTTTGCATGTGTTATAGTTTGAATAGGCAATGGTTTTGTGTCCCCTCCAAAATCCCTTTGAAACTTAATCCCCAATGCTACGGAATTAACAGGTGAGGCCTCTAGGAGGTGATTAGGTCATAAGGGCTCATTCCTGGTGAATGGGATTAAGGTCTTTATCAAAGACGCTTCACAGAGTATTTGGTCCCTTCTTATCCCTCTGTTCTTTCTACCACATGAAGAAATCATGTTCCTCTCTTCCAGAGGATGCAGTGTTCAAGATGCCATCTTGGAAGCAAAGAGCAGCCTTCACTGACACCAAACTTGCCAGAACCTTGGATCCTGGAATTCCCAGACCCCAGAACTGTGAGAAAATAAATATTTCTCTGAGAAAGTAAAATACCCAGTCTTAGGGTATTTTATAGTAACACAAATGGACAAAGACATCACATTTTGTCTCTCATAAGAACACCTATAGAAAAATATATTTATCCCACTAGAAACCAGGTTTCTAGTTAACATTTAGGGGGATCTCCCCATTTGTGAGAAGCTCCAACTATCTGTCTATATCTATATCTACATCATCTATATATCTATCTTAAAAAGGTGTTGCTTAGTTCACTGGTCTTGAAAAACCAAGTGGTAGAGTGATGTTAATATACCTACAAAAAAAAAGTAATTTAAAAATATTTTCTTATAGAAAAGACGAAACCTGAGGTATTATACAGGTCTATTAATTCTCAGCAGTGCAAATGATGCACAGTCCAAACCAGGAGTAATAAAACACCCTACAACAAAAAACTTAGAATTCCATATACATGCCTGGGAGTTGGGGGAGTGGGAAGGCAAGGTGGAAATGTCCATTTAAATATAGAACCTTGATTAATTTTCTTCTATATAGGAACCATAATAACCAAAAATAAGCTCATGGATATAGTGGCGGTGACATATGAGTTGGAACACATGGCATGTAAAAGGTGAGTAATAAAAGTGAGGCAAATGAGCAAAAATATATCAAAAGTGACTAAAATTATGTGTTTTCATTGTTAAGAGATGTAGTGAAATTCTCACCTGGTGAATTCCAATTTAGCATTTCCTTGATATATCTTTTATAATTTTTGCTCTAATTATAATGAAAATCATTTTTCAATGTAATTTTACAATAAAAATGTTTCTTTATTTCTCATTACATAAGAACATGATCTTATATAGTTACTGAGCAGGCTTACAATGTGCTGTATCTTCTCTTTCTTACCATTTAATCTCTTCATAGTCTACAGATGTCAAGAGGTTCAGATTAAGCTTGTTAAAGATCTGCTTCACTCGAACTCACTGATGATTATTTATTTAGCAGTTTTATGTAACCCTGTCATTGATAAGCACTCTATTAATTTGCCGAGGGACAAATCAACACTAGTTATTTTTCTACTGGCTATTAGACTCGGTGCTGCTGTTTGTTACAAACCACTTGCCAGTTAATTATAAATTATGGGTCCTCTTTGCCTATATTAATTGATATCTTCTCTGCCTTTGTAATACTAGACAAATAAATTGAAGGCAAGATTTATTAGGCAGTGTGTGTCTTGCGTCTCTTGATTAGTATTCTTTACTTTTTTAACATTTATACTTGTTTATACAGATTTGACAGACCAATGCATTAGAGAAATAATCTTTAGGGTGTTTTTTAGTGAAAAAAGAAAAAGAGAGAGAGGGGGGAGATAGAAAGTGATTTAATAGGCTTCCTACAAATTTACTTCAAATGACCCACAATTCATTGTTAGCAGTTCCTAAAATGCCTTTTGACTATGTGTTATGGACTGGTGATGGCAGCTTCCCAATTATGCAAAAGCTAATATTCAAGTGGTTTTAAAGTCTATGCATCCAGTTGCTATATGATAAATAAATATAATATGTATATAACAAAACCTATATCACATTACACAAGCGATAGCTAAATGTCTTTTCTTTGCCTTATTGCTTATTTGCATCCGATTACTTGTTCTTTTGCATATATACAGAGATCTTTTTTCTTTCTCTGTCATTTAAACTATCTATAGATGTCATACATATTGACAAAACAATAAACTATAGCCATTTAAAATTTTCAGAAGCATAAGTTACAGACGGTGCTTTCCACAGGACATGAACCTTTCTATTTGCAGTCCACAGCAAAGCAGGAATCAGAATTTAGGCCAGGTAGAAATAAAAAAATATTTTACAAAAGAAAGTCTTAATTCGTTTGCTCCCTGGACAGTATCAAACATTGAAGAATTGCAAATTTAATGGGAAGGTTTACCCCAGAGGGTCATTGTACTATATTCCGATTTCAAGTGGCATCAGGACCTAGCTGTCTGCCAAAAGATCTGGGTCTCTGAAATCCTAATTTTGTACATAATTTCTCCATTTAATTGACAGTTTTGACCCAAGTTGCTTTTGTGGTATCTTGGATCCTGAGTAATTCCCCATCTGACATAAATCCAGCAAATGGACATCTAGCCCATTGGGGTAGGCTGGTTGTTTTCCCATTAGTTTTCATGGGAAAGGAGAAACATTTTGGTCAAGCATATCTATTTCTATTTTCAACTCACACATAATTGAATCTCTTCTCCAACATTTTCATGTTTGAAGATTTAAAGACTCCCCAACCAGAATTTAGAGAAAGCCTTTAGAGTAAAATTAGCTAGCTCACTCAGAAAACATGCACGCTGCTAATGTGCAGGAAACTGACCTTGAGCCACTTTTTAATAATGAGATTCCAAGGATCATCTTTTCCTATGTACTATACTATCTTTTGTTGGCGGTTTCTGGGCATGCCTCCCAATGGATGTCATGAGGGATAGAATTTCCTGATAGCCTTGATTCATTTGATTATTTGGAAAACATGCTACTAATCATCCTTCACCAATTTGTTATATTATCTGTAGATCCTCCACCTTACTCTTCTTACCATTTACTATTTCACCACTCAAAATCTCTGTCCCCAATGGCTAAACAACATTGGAAGTAAGTAAGATTTAAGTTATTAGTTATAACTCAAAACTAATTTGATTAGCAGGGGATTGGAGTTGGCTCTCACCTCTCAAATACATAATTTTTGGTTATTCACATTTTAGATATTCACATTGCATTTGAACCCAATTACATAGTTAATCTGCTGTTTGCTAAATTACGCTGTACATTTTTTAATGCCTCATACTATTTTACCCTAACCCAGTGGCTTTCAAATGGGGACAGTTTTACTCCCCATGGAACATTTGGAAATATCCCCAGACAGTGGTCATGATACGAATGGAGGAGGGGAATTAACTGCTACTGGCATCTAGAGAGTAGAGGATGGAGATAATACTGAACACCCTACAATGCATAGGACAGCCTGCAATAACAAAGAATTATAGGTCCCAAATGTCAATCACAATGAATCTGAGAAACCTTGCTATAACCCCTCAAAAAAAAAAAAAAACAACCCTAATTTTCTTCCCTGAAGTGGCAACAGTAAGTAACAAGAGTTCTGGGGCAGAAAAATTAGAAACCTAATCATGACTACGTTTTCTAGTATTCAGCAACCCACAGAGGTTGTCATGATGTGCTCATTAATATAGAGGCTAACTTGAACTGCTAAGACAAAAGGTATACACTTGGGGACTGAAATGAACCTTCTGTGAAGCTTGCTATATGTTACCTTATGAAAACATTATTAGACATGCATTCAAGGAATATAATTCAATTCTATTCAACTCAAGATTGAATTAGGACTTCTGGGTTGGTCAATGCAGGGGAAACTGAGTTAGAAATATCACTAATGGAACTTGCTCATGGAGCAGCAGGCAGAAGAGGAGGCACACGTGGTGTGTGTAGAGTTTTGTGGACAAGTAGAGTTTTGTGCACCTGCAACAATAAGATTTACCAACCTGTGATATGAGTCTTTTCATTCAACAATTGTTTACTGACATCCGGTGGGTAGATATAATATTTGTCTTCCAACTGCTATCCCACTATCCTAAAGTATTTTTAACATATAATTACAAACAATGATATATATATATATATATGATATGTAAATCCACATATTCCATATTAAACATAATTTCTCATTTTAAAATATAAATAGATGCTCTATTATTATCAAATATCATCTAATGTCATCATATTATGGAATGTGAACTTTCCATACCTTCAGTGTGCATACCTCACTTTGGAAACTGCTGCAGAAGGAGATATAAATTTAATTTTTAATTAAATTTGCACATCCACGACTAGATGATACTCTTCTTGAGAACAGCAATGTTGTCTTTTTTTCTTTTTCTTTTTATTGCTAGTGCTCAGAACAAAAAGGGAACTTAATATCTGTTTTATTTAATAAACAAATGTTGGCCTATAACCAGCTGATGATCCAGTAAGAGGGAATACAATAGGTGCATATAAAACTATGCTACAAGGCGGAATTACAATGTAGTAATGGCTTTTAAAAAAAGCAAATTTGCCTCTCTCATAAATTTTTTGGAGATCCACACCAAAGCTTGGCCAAAGACCCCACAAACATTCCTTTTATTAATATTTCTCATTCTTAGGTGGTCCTTGGGTTACGACCATATTTCTTCTTGCATAAGAGGTCTGAATTAAGCTGTATAAGACCCCATTAAGCTGCTTCCATATTACATATAAAGCTAATGTGGGACCCCACTGTACTTCTAGATCCCTTCAGGATTGAGATGAAATTGCCCAACATCATTCAATTAGGAACCACTTCAAACCCCCTCCCTCCAAAATGAGTTTAATTCTCTATTTAAGACAGGTAAATTTCTTTGTCTTCTTTCCTCTTAAACTAATAATAACTTTCAAGTCAGTCTGTAACTACGGTTAACATATCACGTGATACACTTATACTGCCAACATTTTGGCCACCATTTTAGCACTCTATTTGGAAAAATTCTATGTGTCCTTTGGCACTGTTTTGCTTGTTGGAGTTTATAAACAAGTAGACCAGGAGGGAAGGTGAGTGTGAACTGACTTTAGATAAACAAGGAATTTTCTGCACAGTAATAAAATAGTCACCAACACCCCACCCCTACAACAGAATAATTTTAGTGACTTATACATTGGTTTAATCCTCAATTTTTTTGTAATATGTAATCTCCATACACAACATTAATATTAATGGGAACTTGAGTAATACTTGAATGATTAGTCTTCTATTAACTGAAAATGAGTTAAAGAAATAACCCTTTATTAACGCAGGCATTAGGTTTTTCAGCTTGGAGGACCAAGCTCATTCTATGCCACATTCCCTTGTTGCCTTACTTTTGCAATATTCACTGAGCACCTGCCTATGTTCATTCAGTTGAGATCCCTTAATTTCTGCCATTCATGGGGAAAACTCACTTCCTAAAGGTGTCTGAACCCACAGGTATTGTCCAGACAAGGAGATTTCAGATAAACTCTCTCTCCTTATGCATAGTTTGCTGAATAGGTCCATCTACAATAGAATTGTCAAATTGCTTCATCAAAAATTAGCTGGGCAAGATCTGGTTATTTATTTCACACACGTGAACATGAATTAAATGTCTAGCATATAATACATTGCATATAATGACCCTTATAAAGGAGATATGATTGTCTCTGCCTTAAATGTAAGGAAGTTAAGAAACGGGAGGTTTAACATCTTGCCATAGTAGGTCACATGGTATACGAAGGAGCAGGTATTCTAAGAAGCAGAATATGTATTTATTTAGAGGTAAACATAACACTAAATTTATTATTACATAAAAAAATCAGTCCACTTTAAAAGCCACTGTATATCTGATGGGACTTTAGGATTTGATTGCAGAATTCTCTGAAATAGCGTTGTTTGGGATGTAATTAACATGATAAACAAGGGAAAGACACAAGTTTAGCAAAAAGCTCACTTTGAGTGGATAAATTTCTCTTTTTCCTTTTTTTAAATGAGAAAGGCTGAATAAAAGGCATATGAAATAACTGCTGACTGAGTGGAGCTCTTGAGCTAAGGACTTGTGCTGTGAAAATTCTACTTTGTCTAGCAAACACTATCAAACAGAAACCTTGAAAAGGGAACATTTATGTTTCTCATTTTCTTAAAAAAAAAATCAGCTCTAACCTCATGACTTCCCCGACAATGCTAAAGTCACAGGTGGTAGGAGGAACATAGAAGCTAGAAGCAGGACTTCTACTCCTTGAACAGTCTCTCATTCCCAGCATCTTAGTTTAGCTGTAGAGGCTGAGTGGATGCACAGACAACACAAACGGAGGTGTCTTTGGGCAGTCAGTTCAGATGAATAACCCAGATCCTCTGCACAAGCCCCTCCCATGGTAAAAGTCAGGAATTTCAGATCACAAACCCCTACCACAAAGCCAGATAGAACAGGTGACTATATACCAATGTCATCATTTTCCAGTCAGGGTCATATCTAAATGAAAAAGTCAAACACAGTGATTGGTATTAATGTGATTTGAACGGAATCATCATTCCAATTGCTCCAAAGGTGATGTGGTTTAGCGGTGGAGTTTTGTGGTGGGCTTTGGAGTGGAACTGAACATTCTTCAAATGGTAACTCCACAATCTACTACCATATAGATTATTTTACCTCTCAAAGTGACTGCTTTTATTCTTGTAAAATAAATGTAATTCTTATCTCTTGGGATTTGAGAGGATTTAATGAGACTACACAGTTAGCACATTACTTGGCATATAGTGGATGATGAAAAAAATGTGAATTTTATTATTGTGTTAAAAATGTGAATTTCCAGATCCTCCAATAAGTAGATGCCAAGATGAGATTCGATGTGCAAGAAATTTATTAGAGGATATGCCTGTGAAAGAAAATGAGGAGGAGGAGGGAAGGAAAGGCTGGGGGAGCTTTCAGGCCACGATGCAAGTCTGACTCCAGGTGAAGGAGAGATAGAGGGAAGGGCAGAGGATTCCTAAATTGCCATGCATTTTTAAGGAAAGTCTGTCAAGGCCATCAAGCAGTCCTAGAGCCAAATTCACCCATCAGAGGATCCTGCATCTCCAGAAATAGGCCTGCCTCAACAAAGATGCCAGGCTTATTCACAGGCTAGGAGCAGCCTGTAGGAAGCATAGACTCGCACTGTGATGAATTTCCAAGGCAGCAGCTGAAACCCTGGGTCACTCATGTTCCTTGCAGTCAGAGAGGCATGTTCTCATGGTGGTCACCACCAGTATTATTAAATGCAGATTCCTTAGCAAACTGTGTGTTATTGTTTCTGAAAAGGCAAAAGAGGGCAGACAGAGAGTGTGTGCGCATACAAGCACAAAAACACAGATTAGGAATAGAAAGATATAGTCTGGGCATCTTTTAGGTTATATATTTGTTTTAAAAATGGAAATGAAGTCATATGGATGCAAAAGGATTCTATATGAAATTCTAAGATAATTCTTGTTCTGATTAAAATTATAAAAATAAGCAACTTTTAAAAACTATTTTTAATAAATCCTTTCCTATTTAGAGCTGACATTCATGAATAATTGATCATAGGTTTCCTTAAAATTTATTATTTTTCTTTTCTTCCTCTTTTTTTTCAGTATACACAAGAGGTTTTTGGCTTGTTTTTTGGTCTTGTAGTTATTAGAGAATCTGAGGAAAACCAGTGATCTGCTTCGTCTCTAAGATACACATATATCCATACACATTAAAGGGTACAATTCCAAAGAGTTTATGGGGCCTTTAAAGCCTATCAAAGAAACAGTGCTTACATTTTTATAAAGCTATTAACATATATGATTTTGAACTATTTTATAACTTTTGGACTACATACTTCTGTGGATGAAGATAACCAGTTGTTGCTATCGAGACCTCTGGCTTTTTAAACTCACAATATTAGTGCACACTAAGGCATCATTCATTCAAGCTATCCTGAATGGGGAGAGTCTATGTAGATGCACATTTAAATACATAAATAAAATGCGTATTTGCGTGATAAGTTTCTTCTTATTCCTTCTCTTCTCTATATGATATGTCCAGTTTGGGATAGAAATTCACATGCTTAAGTCAATTCGATTATGCCTTAGTCCTTACTTTGAATATTTTAAAACTTAATATTATTCTACAGTTGTAGGTCTAGCAGTGTCAGTGTCTGTTATCCCACATTTGGCTTTCTTTTCCTTAGTGAATGTGTATGTTTTAGGCTCTCTTCTCCTCTTAGTAGATGGACATGTTCCCTCTTGCTTTCTGTAGCTCATCAGTGTATCAACCTTTCCAAGAGAAATAATAAATTAGACAAACTGTGAAAAGAAAGGGACGGCTCTGATAAAAAATTTGGTCACACGTTGAATTCACTTGAGCCTGTACTCTCAGGCAGAAGCTATGTGAAATACGACATTCATCACACAACTGGCGCTGGACCCACACAATACCTGTGTGCAATGGGGTGAATTCATTATGTCTCGGGAAACTGACTCTCTCTAGCAATGGATGCCTTCAATTACTCAGTCTCCAAAGTGCCTGCCCAGCCTCACAGCCTTAACTCTCTATTTCCTTTCTTTTGGGGGTCAGAGCCAACACTTCAACCTGGCAGTTTCTTCTCTAGTTTAAAGAACATGGTAAATGACAGAGGTCTGGAATAATATATTTCCTCCAAAGCTGGTGACCAATTAGTTACTTGCCATGGACTGTCATTTCACTGCTCTAAGTGCTGTGTTCTTGTAGCTTGGTGATAGACACACTGTGTATTTTCCACTTTGCAGTCTTTGCCAATACTCCAAGTCCCACACAGCTGCCTTGATGCTGCTCTCCTGGATAGCTTATGACAGGGAAAAGATAAAAGGTATGTGTGGCAAAATGGCAACCCTGAGCAAAGTTGTCTAGGGTGCAAAGCAAAGAGCATAGTGATTTTACCACCTCACCTTTTCATGTTAATGCTTTTCAATGAAATTGTGGAAAATGCCAAGTCCATAAGGTTAATGCTCAGATATAAGTACTGTGGCTAAAGACTTTGGGAGGGTTATTAAGCTGTTGACAATATGAGAATCAGACACATTCACCACTGGTTCAGTAATTGTCTTTCATCTAGGAGCACTTCCCCTCTCCCCCACACCCAACTTTTATGATTCATCATATTTATTTTTTGTTTCCTCAAGCAACATCTTTTATTAGTTGCACACTCACTGCAGAAATTTAATTTCTGCAAGAGAACAACAAAGCAGTTGATTATTATTATTGAGAATCTGGTACAACATCGAGTGAAATAAAATCTATAAGGCATTAAAATGACAGATTAGGCGAGAGCTGTATTCATTTACAAGTGTTAGAACATCATGCTAATGCCTCACAAGCACAACATAAAATGAAAATCAACTCTTTCATGCTGCTTTACGAACAAACACTGCGAAGCTCCCAGGAACACAAGCCAGAGCCTCCGTTAAAGAGGCAATGTCCTTTTGTAGTTTGCTCATAAGTTCATCCTTCACAAACACAAATAAAAACACTCTTCTCTTATGCACAGCCAGAAGTGCTCCCTGCTTATCCCTTGGTCATCCCAAACTAAACACTGCTAATCCCAGTAAGATTTAAAGCATTCATATGCACCCCATTGTTTTTTAATGGAGAGTAACACTTCACTTATTAGGCAACCTCTATTTTTTATATCCTACCTAGAAACCAAGGAGAAAGCAGAAAAAAGGGGCCCGAGAATAAGCAATTCAGGATTGTTACTCCGCAAAATCAAGCTTCCATAATTTATATGTACTCTAATCACTCACAGCCTATTAACTCTTATTTTAGACATAATATTTATGCTTTTACATTGTGAGCTGCAGCTCAATGCATATAAGAAGCAAATTACAGAATACTAGAGATCCTCAGGCTAAAACCTCTAAATAGTAGACTGGTTATTTTTATAAGAAAAGAGACACAAAAATACAATGGACAGAATGTCTCAAAGAATCTTCAAGGCCACCATATCTGGGGGTGACACTGTTCGGAAAACAGAACAAATAAATTCTATTTATAGTATTAACACAAGCCTTCCAAAAAGGACTAAATTATTTCCATATCTCTCTTTCTTTCCTGAAAGAGAAGTATGTAAAATGGTTCAAAGGAAAGTCCATCAAAATAGTTAAAATACTTAAAAGGTAAGTGTTTAAGTAAGAAAGCCAAAATCTCACATATGCAAATCAATTTATTTTCCAACAATATTGAATAAAGATGTATTACTCATATATTTTCCATATATGCATATATACATATATATATTTGGAAATGCATCTAATGTGCTTTACTGTATATTATTGATTATATGTGTAATTATTCACAGGCTAAACAAATAACATAATTTATTTGTGAACTTTTAGAGATTCATCTCAGATTCATTTACTACTTAATTCTCAGAAAGCAATTTGAGATGTTAGAGATTTTTATCCTTGAAAAGAGAATATCAAAAAGTTTCATTTCTGGGGTTCTACCATGGGTGGCAATTAAATAATGAGGATCATCAAAGTGACCCTATTAAATATCTCCTCCTAAGATGGTAGACAGAAGTGGCTGACACAGTAGAGGGTATGCAAACTCTCATTGACAATATGTCAAATATCAATTTGCATGCTACACCCATTCCTCAGATGGTGCCAATGAGATATGCTGATGTCTGTGGGTCACACATAACTCCTACAACAGTGGTCTCCAACCTCCAGGCTGCAGACTGGTACCTGTCTATGGCCTGTTAGGAACTGGGCTGCACAGCCAGAGGTGAGTGGCAGGCGAGCCTCCCTGTCAGATCTGCAGTGGCATTAAATTCTCAAAGGATCCCAAACCCTATTGTGAACTGCACATGTGTGGAATCTAGGTTGTGTGATCCTTATGAGAATCTAACTAATGCCTGATGATGCAAGGTAGAACAGATTCATTCTAAAACCATGCTACCACCACCCATCTCTGGTCCCTGGTGCCAAAACGGTTGGGGACAGCTGTCCCAGAGCATGTATGATATTTCCATCCACTCTCTTCTCTTCCAGAAAGCATGTAGGAATATTAATACATGGGAATAAAAATCTGACTTGCTACAATTTATTAAAAACCTAGAGCACAGTGACAACAGATTCCAAATGGCCTATGTCTGTACCAAAAAAAAAAAAAAAAAAACCTAGAAAAATAAATCATGGGAAGTATTTGCTAGTTTTGCTACCAATAACAAATTTCTAATGACACAGCTTGGATATTGAGGTGAGGAAGGGCTGATAGGGAGGAAGGAGAATGTAGGTGGAGCAGGAGGTCTTCCACTCCCAGCTGCGTCAGCTTGAGCAATGTACTTTCACCTCTAAGGACTATAGGATTCTAGAATGAAGGAACTGTGATAGAGTTCCTGCCTTAGACATCTCACAAAGTGTTGTGAAGGTTAACTGCAATCATACGATGTAAGAAAGGTATCCTAAAAACCTAAGATGGTATTTATGTTGAATAAAGGACCCCGATTTTCCATAGTGTTTGTATCAAAATTTCTTCTCTTACAGGCTTGTAATTTCCAGAATTCCAGCAAACCCCTCTCACTTTGCAGCTAAGTATGAAATTGTGTATGCCTTGTACCATACATAAGTGTCCTTGGAATTAATGATGCAATCTAGCCTACATGATGAGGCAAAGAATGAACTGGCAAAGCATCACTGAATCATGGATTTTACAGCCAGAATACAAGTCTGACAGACATGAGCTAAAATGAAATGAGTGAAAATGTGAAGGAACATCAATATGGGTGATACAAAGAGATCTCAGGCATATGGCTGCACCTAAAGTTTTAATAAAGAAGCACCCGTCCCCCAGGGTAGGAGGAGAAAAAAAAAGAAAGAAAGTGAAAACACATGAATTTGAGCTCTGGCCTTGTCCCCACTGACTGGCTTCTAATTTCTTGAACTTCACCCAGGCTGTGTGTCCAACAGACCACATGGTGATTGCTAAATTGCTCAATGACCACAAGCTACAACCATGGGGAAAATATTCATGAAAATTAACATCCCATTTAATACTCACCATGCTTCCAGCCAACACTTTGTGTACCAGAAAGTCCTCGAACTGGCTCCAAAACTTTTCAATTCCTGACAAATGCACTGGCCCCTCTCCAAGGAGCTGGGCAGCAATCTGTGCTGTGTGCTGGTGTGTGGTGGTAGCGCACCACTGGTGGGAGAGCCAGGAGGTGGAGGCGTTCTTCTCAAGTAAGAAAGATCTGAAGACCAGTGGCCTTGGGGACTCACCCAGGCACCAAGAACTCCAACGCAGCATGGCAGGGGGCAGGTTCTTAACTGCTTTCAATTTTCCTAAAATGAAGGGCATATAATAAAGGCTGGATCTATGAAACAGTAACAAATGTTTGATTAATTTTGTTCATATTAGAAATGAACATTTACATTTACATTGATTTTTAGAGTATGATTTTAGAAAACTATGGCATCTTTGGAAGCAAATCTTCTAAAATATGAATCCTTCAGGACTTTCTTAAAAACAAAAATAACCACATTAATACAATTAGTCTTGTCTTCTTTTTATGAGCTTGCCCATGCATTCTTATTTGTTGTACTTTCCTACATCCCTTATATCACATATACTTTAATCATAAGTCTATGCAATTAACTTCAAGAAAACCATCCTTATCCTATTAAATACACACTGTGGGGACCATACTTGTTAGAACAGCCACTGCACACCCACTTTCCTCCCATAAACACATTTCTTAACTACACTAAGAAAATATAATTATTTGCATTCTTCAAATATTCTTAAAATTCCTTTACATACACATTCTTAGGAAAAAGTAGATTTTCAGGGAAGGCTGAACACAGTACAGATTCATTTGACTCAAGGCCTGATTTTCTTTAGGCTGTGTTATTTTCTCTGAACTACTAAGTTGGCAGAAATGATTGTTTCCAATGGCACAGCCATCAGGTAAAGTGTGGGGTGGTGTCTTCTAGCTTTTCATATTTTCTCAGGCCTTGTCTGGAGCTTTGCACATACGATGTATTCATCCTACATACTGGAGAATCATGACAATGGCCCAATGTGTGTTGTACCTCTTACCTATGCAGGCATAATCGTGTCTATATTTGGAAACAGAAAAATCTAATGTCAAAGATGGAATATTCCAGCTGCCACTTTTCTTTCTCCTTACAAAAGAAAATAGAGGATGACATAGCCGTATGAAGATGCAACTGGAAGCAGGAGAACTTTGTTTCACTCCTGCCTCTGGAATTAGCAATGGGACTATGATTGGCCATGTCATATCCTCACCTGTTAAGAAGTGTTTAGAGTTGATAATTTCCAAGGTCGCTTTCATCACTTAATTCCAAGCTTAAGATAATTTTTCATCATCTGAAAGAAAGACAAAAACAGCTCCAGAATATCCAGGTCACTCCACCACATTTGGAAGACTGGTCAAGAAAATACTACAGCTTTGTTCCCATGAGACCAATGTTGAAAGTATCTAGATGTTGAAAGTCATCAAATTTAGATGATTGATTGACTGAGTTTTCCACTTTAACTTAAAAAAAAATGTTGGTGTTGTTTAGACCAGCTCTGAGAACGTTGCCAAGAGTTTCTTAGTCTCTTTTAGATCCTTGTACCCCCCTTTCTTGAAGGTGTTTAGGAAATAAGGGCTCTCTTAGTGGCCTCTGTGAAGTCTCATGGTAACTGCAAGCCTGAGTATAAGAGGTCCTTCAGGAGCCCACAAACAGCTTGCTTTCATTAAAGTGTGGTTCTCCAGCACCATGCACTGATGACTCACCAGGCCTCATACCAGCAGAGCACCATTTTTAAAGGAAGGACATAAAAGGATCATGCTTTTCAAGTAAGCACACCTAAAACATTCTAAGTATTAACCAACAAAGAGCATTCTGAATCATAGGCCAAACATCGTCCTTTAAAAGCACCATAAAATCAACTATCCACTCCGATAACTAGTTGTCATAGACATGATCCCAGGGCTTGATTTTACTTTAGAAAAATTGACTCATTTGGTGATCTCCAGGCTAGGATATGTGGAAATAAATTTCCAGTGAGAAACAAAGGGGGGACAAATAGGAAATACATTGTTATAAGATGTTCTGATGAAACTAGATTATTAAGTGAATATAAGAGGCTGTTCCAGGAATGTAAATAATTAAATCAAAGATAAGATTAGCTATAGTAAAAAAAAAAAATGCTCGATTCTGTGGCACCTTTATTTCCCTTTACTTGGCTTTAGTGGACTGGTGAATTTGTCCATTATTGACCTATAGCCATGGGCTCATTTGCTTAGATTACATGTAAAGATGGCCTTTTGTCACGTGGAAATTGACGTATATATCTATATATCACCTGTGGGACATGTGATAAAAATGGAATGGTTAAGAACTTGTACTCCAGAAACAAAAAGGCCCAAATTATAATCTTTGTTCCTTCTTTTTAATTCTATAACTTTGTGCAAGATATGAAACTCTTGGTGCCTCAGTTTCTTCACCTGTAAAATGGGCTAACAATTTCTATGACACATTGCTTGATAAAGCTTAGATGATATAAGTTAGACATGGTATTTTGCACTTAGAAAATATTTAATATGTAGTAGCCATCAAAATTGTCACTATTCAGAAGGTTCATTGTATAGTTGCCTTACAGATTAGTTAAGACACTGGGGATGGTATATTTATTTGTGAGTTACAAGCAAATCAAGTCTCATTCTGGAGGGAAAGAAGTGATTTAGGCTCAGGTCCATGTGACATTTGTATCACAGGGTAGCTTAGGAAAGAGAAAACAAACCAGAAGCCCAGCACATTGATTCAAAGATTAGCCCTCAGTCCCTAAAGAGTAACGATTTCATGATTTCTGGAGTCAGAAAAACATCAACCAAATATGTGGAAGGAGTAGAGAAAGGAGAAGAAAGAAAGAAGTCAGCTGCCAGTTGACTCCTGGAATGTGATCAACCCAAATCATACTAGCAGTACAAAATCAGAGTCAGTATGAGGGGCAAGATGTGATGTTCAAAATGAGATGATGGGAGCACCCTGTGCTTTCCAGGAAAGCTCCTGAAATCATCTCAGTAGATGTTTGATGGTTGAAGATAACCAGTGAGTGGGTCTTTTTAGTTATATAGAATTAGAGGCCTGTGCAAAGTATGAAATAGGAAAAAGTGGTCTTAAGTCACTCTGCAGAATAACTTTACAGGAATTTTCAGTTTTCCTCTGGTAGTCTTGGAGTACGGGAGGACGGGAGTAAGGCTGGAGATCTGAGGGGAGAACAGATGCAGTAAAAAGATGACAGCAGGAAGAACAAGCCCCAGATTAATAGACAGGGACTCAGTCCTAGGGAGGACACACCCTGCAATGAGAATGTTCAAGGAACTATAAGAGCAGTGATGGCACATGGTCAATTTAAAGTTGTTTTCTCTTCTGTGCTGTAATCCCTCTCCCTACTGGGACATTGTCAATAAATGCATATTATGTGTAATAACTCAATTTTGTGGTGCTTGAGAGAATGATGACAGTACTCATTAGCATAGCCGAGCATTGTGGAGAGAGTTCAGAGAAAGCAAGAATTTAGAGTTAGAGGTGCCTGGGAGAATATAGCATTTCCTGTTTCCAAGTCTCTAGAAACCTTGGGGAAATCCATAAACTGGGGGTTGGAGCCACTTTATTTTTACTTTAATGAACAGAATGTCCTATGATTGCTGAAAGATATTTGTGGATCTCTAAGAGTTGTCTGTTGGACAAGGGTAGGGGGTCATGTTGCAGGAGAGCAGTTTTCATCCATCGTGCAGTTTACTATGATAGTCTCCTGATGTGAGAAGTTAGGGTATGTGGGGTCAAGGACAGAGGTCTCAGGAAGGCTCAAGTTTTTGGAAAGGAGGGGGAGTGAACCTTAACAAACCTAGAATAGACATACAAGGGATTTTAATTTGAGTTGAATACTTCAGTCGTTTCCTAATGACAAATGCATTCTTTCGCTGAACTGTTAGAACGTACCTACCCTCTCTTGAGAACTGTACCATGTCAGAAGCTTAGTAATAGAGTAGAGAGAGCACATACTTTAGAGGTGAAGACCTGGGTTTGGATCTTGACTCTGTAACTTGCTAGCAGTATAATCTTAGCCAGTGAACCCTCTGGGTCTCAGTTTGCCTATTTGTAAAATGGGAAGAATAATTTCCTAATGTAGGGTCTGGTGAGGTCTAGCACTTCGCTTGTGTTTAATAAGGGACAGGAGAGATGATTTCTCTATAAATGCCATTCTAGCCTACCCTGTGCACAGAGCCCGGTACCAGCCACTGTAGAGATGTTCCAAGTGAGACATATGACCTCGGCCTTGAGTCAGTTCCACTGAGCTAGAGATGAAAAGCCATCTACCAACTCCAGGATCACAGAGGGGCAGAAAGTCATCATTTTCCCTTCTGTAGCAGCTTCCCTCTGCTTTCCTTTGCTTTGGACTTTCTTAAAAAAAAAAACTTTTATAATTCCAGAAAAAGCTCCCAAACATCACTGTTTGTTATATAATTTTTTTAAATATGCAAAAATATTTATCATATATATTTTATAAAAGAGCTATGAACTTTAATCTGGAAAAATAATTCTAAGTGGAAAGGGAAAAAAGCCATTTGAGGGCACAACATTTAAAATAAAACTTTAGAAATGGCAGTGTAGGAGGGCTTTTTTAAAATGTCATTTTATTTAGTATTTCTTTGAGAAAATTAATGATCGGAACAAGCAGGAATATTAGCACTTTTTTGACACCTTCCTATGCACGCTCAGAGACTGTGCTGTCACAGCTGAATATTACAAGAACAAGCTGTGAGAGATAATGCACCAAATGTGCCTGCAAGAGGGAAGCTTGTCCCCTCAGGGTCCTGGACTTGGAAACCATTGATGGTCCCTCTGAGGACACAGGTCAAGGCCCAAGATAGTCTCTGAGTAGGGCAAGGGTCAGCGGGAACAAGGGACCCACGTACCACTTGCCATATCATTGCAGACACCGCCATTCATTCCTCACCTTGGGCAAGGAGGTGGGGAAACACGTCGTGTGGTCTCATTTCCTTTGGTTTACCAGCCTCCAAATCACTCTTCCCAGAATGGCAGCTTTACTTACTGGAGCCATGGTGAAGGGCCTGAAGTCATGAGGTCACCATGGCTCAATGAGAATCCTTTTGGCCAGAGGTCCAGCCTGAGTCACACAGGTACTTGGCACAGATTCTCCAGGGCTCTGAGGATATGCTGAGACCCTCAAATACAGAAAAAGGTCTGGCTCTGCCATACCAACTCCGTAGAGTAACACACACATAACAGGATGCCATGATTGTTGTTTCAATAGTCATGAGAGCAACTATTATATTTTATCTGACTAATGGTGCTCCATTTTTTTTCCTGATTATTTTTGGACAATTTTATCACGTGAAAGTAGAATAAGCTTGAGCTGGAACCTTTCTAATCTTAACACGGCTCAGAGAATGTTGTCAAACACCATGACTGCACTGATATGTTCATTATCTCCACATGACATGCTGTGTATTAGGTCAGACCATATGAAATTGCTATTTTTCTAGATCTCATCTGGTCAAATATTGGTAATTTCATATGGCTCATTTAACACCTGTTTGTTTGCCAATATCTGTTTCCCACCCTAAAGTGTAAGTGCTGTGAGAGTAGGGGCTTTGTTATGTTCACCGCTCTATCCCTGGGGCTTAGAACAGTGCCTGGCACAGAGGCGGCATTCAGAAACATTCACTGAACGAATGAATATGTGAGTTCCACTAATTTCTAGTGAAACTGTATTATGTGCCAGGCATTGTGCTAAAAATGAGGAATATATGAAAAAGACAGTCTTAAAGAGCTTTGAGTTCTCTTGGGAAAAAGAGACTTAAATCAGTACCCCCAAAAACTAACAGACAAACACTGGGATAAGGGGTAATGCAGGATGCAAGGAGAGAGAAGAATTCCAGTGTCTGCAATGATATGGCAAGTGACACATGGGTCCCTTGTTCCTGCTGACCCTTGCCCTGCTCAAAGACCATCTTGGGCCTTGACCTGTGTCCTCAGAGGGGCCATCAGATGGTTTCCAAGTCCAGGACCCTGAGGGGACAAGCTTCCCGCTTCCATTGGTGGGTCCTGGCTTGGATTGGGTTGGTAGAGGAGAAAGTAAAGAGGGCTGAAGTCTAAGTTCCCAGTCAATTAAAACATGAATATTGACATCTGAAAATGGAGAATTGGGCAGGTGAAAACAAATGCAGAAACATTCGTAAAAGCATAGTCAGATTTCTGATGTCAGACATGTTCACGTACACTTCCACCAACCACAGAAAAACTGGGGGCATTAGCCACCTCCCTATGAGGTTGGCTGAATGAACCAAAGCATGCCTTTTAGTTAAAAATTAGCATAAATGAAAGGTATGAAAAACAGGCAAGACTAACTGGGTGAAAAAAATAGGCAAAAGAATCTTCACCAACAAGGGCTGTAGTATTGTCCTGAGGATGAAGTGTGCTTTTTTTCTTTTTTTTTTTTTTTTTGACTCTTGTTTACCTTGCATGTAAATGTACCAGGAACTAGTGTTTGACCAGTTTTGTGTCTATTTACTGTCTTTACATTTATTGTCTGTCTCTGCCTATTTCTCTGATTCCAAACACTTTAGAAATAACAAAGATTTTCTGAGTTCCATGAGAAAAACATCACTACTGCTAGCATTTGTTCCATCAAATGCATTAAGTAGAATGCCACCTCTGGGTAGGGTGGCGTTTATAGTCTGTCGTGGATCACATAGCTGACATTGCCAATAAGTATAAGATATGATTTCAGGCTCCATCATTGTTACCCTGGGAAGAGAGCTCAGTCCTGCAGGTCTTGCAGTTACACAAAGAGGGCCCTCTAGAATGTGGTTGTATTTAAAACAGCAAAAAGAAAGTGTAGAAGAATGAAACACTTTGGCACGTAATCTCCAAATGCAGACTCTTTCTCTCTAGACTTCAGTGTTTGCTCTTCTTCCCCATCCTTCCTCTATTCCAGGCGATCAGGGGAAAGATCACATCATCTCTGAGTTCAAATCCCAAAACTATTTCCTGGTCATGGCTATCCCAGCCTGGCAAAGAAAAGAGCTACTGTCCTCACAACCTTGCATTGCTTCCAGGCTGGTCCTTTCCTGGAAAGGCATCCAACAGTATAAAAAGCAGCTTCTTCACAGAGCGGCTTCAGCCCCGACTGAGCCTTTGGGAATGGAACGCTACAAATTGTGGTGCTTCTATTGTATGAGCAATTCAATGGGCATTTCATTTCCAGTCAAAATCCAAACTAGTTAAAGTCAGCCTGTACAAGCTGCCTTGCTGAAAAACAGCAGCTTGCATTCAAATTACAATTATATTGTTTTGCCATGTCAGAAGCAAAGGTTAAAATCATATCTTGGCTGGACATTGTTTCTATAATATTGGCCCTCTGCAAAGCTGCCATGTGGATGAGCCCAGAAATGATGTGAAATATTTCTAATACAAATTTTATTTTTATGTGAAACTATTCAAATGCTGCTGTACAACATGAACTACCTGAACCAAATCAAATCCTCAGGTCAATTCCTTCTTCCGAGTGCTCCTTAGATAACAAAGTCTTGTTCTGCGAATCTGTTCAATATATTAAAGTTGATTCACTCGGACAGTGTGTAAGATATAATACATTAATCTGGGCCATTTCAATTTCTGAGGCTGGGACTATAAAACTGGTGTGCTGCATATCTAATTTTTTTTGAATACCTGATTTATGCATTCCTCTGATGCCGAGTGGCGATGGTATGGTGGATGCGGCTGCTACATTAACAACGGGCTGCATCAGCACTCAAATCTTATCTTGTTAAATCAGACAAATGTAGCTCAATGAAAAGGAAGGAATAAATGCCTGGGATGGTTGAAAGGAGTGAATTTTAATCCTGTTTGTTAGGGGACTTTCATGGTTTGCACTGGATGACTAAGGGGTGGGGGGCTTCCCTGGAGACTTTAGGTACTATGATTTATATGTAATACATATAATGTACCCAGAGCACATATATGAAAATATACACCTTATACAAATCAGCACACACCCTAACAGCAGAAACAGTGCTGCAAGATGTGGTGTCTATATTTTACAGATGCTGTAAAATCTCTATTAGATAGACAATTTGTAAAAATGGCTCTCTTTTTAATATTTCCATTACAAGTATAAAAACTGCTCCTTTGTGCATAATTCTCTATATTTTTTCATCAAAAAGAAGTTACCATGAAGGCTAAATACCAGCAGGATGGAATCGCTTATTATAATCATTATAAATATGATGCTTTCAGGAACTTTTGTGGCACATTGAATACTGCTGCCATTCTATAGACAGACAGTATTAATTCTCATTGATGGGAAACGTCCCTGTGTTTGTACAATCAACAAGACCTTTAGAAATTATCTTTGTGCTATATGAGAAGAAAAGTTTTATCCCTGCATATAGCACAAACGTCCAAGGCATTTATAATAGATAAAATATACTTTAGAAATAAATTCTTAGGGTGGACCCTATCCTACTAAACTCTAATTTAAATCTCCTTCTCTTAAAGTATTCAGAGTTCCGCTTCAGAAAATATAAGTCAATCAAAATCTTTCATTTGACCCCAAAAATATGTTTGGAAGCATGGGAGCACCACGACACATTTGTAAAAATGCATTGCCTATTAACGTCTAAGTGTCACAAAATACAACAATTACAAAGGAGGCCAAAGTGGAGCTAGAATTATTTAATTGGCTCAAAGATAAACTTGCCTGCTCAGTGACACTTTGGAAACATATTATTTAAACGTAAGTTCAGCTGTGCTTTCATTGGCTTCTCCCTTTCCTTAGTGTTTAATTATAGAAGGTATATGTGTCAAGGGTGGGAGAAGATGAAATCTTGTAAACAAGAGATACACTCGTGCATCCCTCCCTTCCTTGTAGTGTTAGATTTCCAAGGTCTGCATCCACTATCTGCAACATTGCTATTAGTTACAATGGTCAGAGCTGTCACATGCAAACATTGAAGACGGTAACTGATTAGTACATATGATCAGATGAACTGGTCAAAGCTTTCGTACATGTTTTAGAAATACAGAATGTTATTGCTGGGAGAGATCAGAGAAAGTCTCTTGCCAAGTCTAGTCATTTTGCAGATGGAGACATCCAGGCCAAGAATTTAAAAAAGCCTTGGCCAAGTTCAAAGCCAGGGCTAGACTCAAGTCATCTGATATTCAATTCAGCCCATTGCTTCTTGATTGCACCACAAATCCAAAGCTTCCCATACCTCAGGCAGCCCCCACTCCCTGAACAATAGCCTCAAGCCAGAGCCCCTCCCTTTTATACAAATCAATATTCCCTAGACTTCTCATTAGCACTAAAATTTGGACTACATGTTTCTGAAAATGTCATGAAATCTCAGCTCATGTGAGCCTTATCTTAATAGTAGTAAATTGTGAGTCATATTTGGGCAAGATTCAGAGAATGAAAATTTGAAATTATTTAGCTCTTAAGAGAACAAAATATCTTCATTATCCTCTTTAGAGCACTCAAACTTGGCTTTAATTTGATAGGATGTAAACATGTCTTTAAAAGCATCAATAGAAAGTATGGAGGCAGTTAATGCCAGCAGCATGGAATCCAGGAACGTGGGCAATGGTGATACCCGGTTCAGGAAGAGCACAGTGGAACGATGGAAATGGCAGGGTGACGGTAACATATGCTGCTGCTCAGGGCTGAGTGCCAGCCGACCTCTCCTGTGCAGTGAACACGTGATGAAGTGTGTAGAACAAATGGAAAAGTGACTTTTAAGCTGGAAAATAAAACAGGCACCTTGCTAGTCAGTCAAGTTGTTTCACTGAAGGGCTCTTCCCAGATCCCCCACATTGCTGAAAATGAAAAGAAGATGCCCACTTAGCAGACCACAGACCAACATGTCTCCCAGCAGGGGAAGCCTCTGACCCTATGACAGATGGACTCAGTGGGCCGTTGGTGGCACAGCAGGGGGTACTCTGGCCACAAGAATGGTCTGGAGCTATAAAGGGCCTTAGCCATTTTCCAAATTTTGCTCTTTCTGAAAGAAGTTTAGGGTCACAGAAATGCATAATGCTTGAGGAAAATGTAGATAGGATGGAGGTAGAGTGGGCAAATCAGCTGGGTCATTTCGATTGCCAAAAGGAAGGAGAGATCTGAAGCTTGAATTAAGACTTCATTAGTTCACATGAGATGCTGCAGATGTATTAAGAGCAAATAATGTGAGATGGGAGCCTCACTAGATGCTTGAATTTATGTCAAAGTAGCTCCATTACATATGTGTTCCCCAGGGTCAGACTACATTAGCTAGTTTCCTCATTCCACATATGATGAACTAAAGAGTCAATGGAGTGTACTTAAAAAATGCCTCTATAAAACATGTGTGGAGTGTCCATAGAACTTAGGTTCAGTTTAAGTGTGTGTGCATGTGTGCATATTGCACATGTGTATGTGAGAGACAAGGAGAGGGAATAAGACATAAAATGTCTCTAAGGTCACAGAACACTGACCTCATTGGCGGGGCTAATTTGATTGTGCGGGAACAATAGCACTGTACTCCTTTGCCAGCGAAGTGCATGCTAATTATGCGATTTGCCCTTGATAAGACCTTGGTGGGTCATTCAGCAGTTGTGATCTGTCACTGACTTCTAATCATGTATTATCGTCTGGGTGAGTCAGAATGGGACCCTAAGCTTTCTGTCTTTACAGCAATGTGGCACTCTAATTACCTTATGCCAAGTGGATATGCAGCTACTGAATTAAGTGATCAGTGCGATTGCCTTCAAAATCTTCTCTTTCTCCTTTGTGTTGCTTCATAGCAATTTACATTTTAAGATGCCATGAAGGTTTTGGTGTGACTGAAAATGCCACTCTAAAAAATAATTATTTTTATTTTAAATTTAAGCAGAATAATATTAAATTCATGCCATACCAGCATCTTACCTTATTTCTGTGGCATAAAAGCAGAAGCTACAATAAGAATCCTGTGAGCAAACTTGTTGAAAAGCACCATGTTGGGAGCCTGGCTTTTGCTTTCAAAAAATAAAAATTGAAAAGGATTGGGAGTGGTTTGGGGTGTGGAGATGCTCTTGAGAGTGAGAGGACTTTCTAAGGCCCTTAAGTTTTTACTGTATTAATTATTTGCACTTAATAAGCAGACTTTAACATTAAGCATTATTTTTTAACTTTTAAACAGCATTCTGGATCCACACAAGGCCTATATATTCAACAGAGATAAATTAAAACTTAAGGAATTAAATCTCACCACAAAATATTCACTAACTAGAGTAATGATAAATTGACCTTATAAGTATTTTAAGTTCAGTAACAATTCCTGACATGTAGGTTAACTTGTTCCACGAAAGTTTGAGGGATCAGTGTGGTCCTAATTATGTTACGTGGGTTGCATTATTTTTCTGATACTTTAAAATTTTGTTAGCGCTATAATTCTATATTGTTGCATGGCAACTCTCAAAAACTACAAGCAATCTGTTATGCTAAACTGGTTGTATCAACATCTGTATTTGTCTAGAGAATGATCTAATGCCTTTTGCAAAAAAAAAAAAAGTACTATGGCATTTATAAAATTTGATAAGATACACGGATGTGGATGATCCTTGAAAATATGAACTCTGAAGTGCTCCTTGAAAGTTGTCATAAAACAGACCAAAAAAAAAAAAAAAACCAACCATCACAACATCATAGAGCAAAAGTTACTGTGCTACTAACAGGAAATATAAAAGGATTTTCAAAGAATTTCTGCCTTGTGTGTCAACATTGCTGCAGAATTCTTTTATAGTAACTGAAAACTCAAAACCAAAGAGGACAATTGAGAGAAAAATTGCAGCCTTATTTTCCTTGAATCACATGATGTGGGAAGAACATTATTTGTTGAATCCTTGGTTTGTTTGGGTGGGAGCGGGGAGAGAAAGAGTGGGCAAGATAGTGAAAGAAATAGGGTGGAGGGAGAAGGAGGGGGATTAAGAGAGCCCAGAGAGAGAGGGAGGGAAGAAAGAGAAGAAGAGGCGAGAAAGAGAGAAGCCTAGACTCAGAATATTCTGCATTCCCTGGGTGGCAAAACAAAAGAGCCCAAGGAGGAGGGGAAAAACTGTGGAAAGTTGACACAGTCAAGAATAATGGCTAAATCTATCAAGTTTGATCAGGTCTACTATAATGAAGTGAGGCTTCATATTCCAAGCAGGGACAATGAAGACAGGAGTCAGGCTCTAGAAATGCGCTGCTCACTTTGTGCTTGGAATATGCAGCAGCCAGCAGGGAGCCACCAGATAATTACACAGTATTTGTGCGGTTCCAGGAAGCTTCCCGCGCAGGTTGAATGCCCGTGCTATATTAAAAGGCAGCACAGTGAAATGTTTTTAATGAATATTTTTGTCAGAGAAAGAAAAGGCATTTGAATGATTGTGTGTGTGAAAGAGAGAGGGAGAGAGAGTGTGTGTGTTTACGCTTGCGCGTGGAGAAACCAGAGGTGGAATATCACTGTCAAAATACAGGTACCTTTATTTATTTTTATTCCATTATTTACCATTTCAAGAGTCTGACGTCCTTTCAATAATACGAATCACAACATTCGGTTAATGTTATTTTGGGCTAATTGTACATATAATCCCTTAACTAATATTTGCTAATAACATCTTTCAATGAATTAGTACATCAAACAGAGGCTTAAAACTACTTTTAAAAATTCCAGCAGTAAATGAAATGTTTAGACACATCGAATCAGGAAATCTAAAGGAGAAGTAACACAGATGTTGATACTTACTAGTCAGTAGCCTTTGGCAGTGATAGCTCTAAAACATAAGAATACATTATTTCAGTTCTCTTTAATTCTCACCTAACAGATGTGAATAATTCACTGAATTTTAAACCCACATATTCTATTCACAATGCCCCTTTAAGTTCATTTTGCAGGGCAAGGCAAGCCACGTACACTCAGAGAACTCAGTGGATAAGGTTGTGATTTTTTAAAGTCCAATTCTACGAATATAATGCGAGCTATATTTCAAATGTTTTTTGTTTACTTGATGAAAAAAATATATAACTTCCTAAAATACATTTTCCGGTGCTGGTGCTACATATGTAAAGGCAGCTTTTTAAAGGCTAAATGATTCTCAGCAATTAGCCATAGACATCACACAATAAATTCCCTTTCCCAAATTAAATAAATTCGGCAATTCAAACCCTTTGGATAACAAAAGCATCTCACAGATATTTCTCCTTCATATCAAATGATTTTCAGATAATGTAATGACTTACAAACCAAGGTATTAATTTAGGCCCGAAACCTCCACATTTTAAAAGAGGATATTGTATTTCACATGGCTAAGTACTGATTGTGAACCATTATCACTTTTAACAAGTACATTCTGATGAGGTAGCATGGATCTTTATTTGAAGGGAGAGTTCCTACCACATTGCATGACACAGATGGTAGAGGTCAACAATTAAGAACAGTGAGAGTCACAGGATTTGTTGGTTGAAAGATGGGTCTGATGAGGCAATTTTCTCTTTTTTTTTTCTCCCAAAGAGTAATTTCAAGTAGATTTCTCAGTCAAGAGGCCTGCCCCTCCCTCTAGCAACTGACTAAAATTTAATAGCTTTGACCCTCAAACACACACACACAGGCACACACACACACACACACACACACACACACACACACGAAATCACACACTGAAGTCAACAAAAGTGGTGACTGGCCCCAGATTATTGTAAGAGAAAGCAATAGCCATTCCAAATTCTCAAGGATTTGTTTCAAGGTTCCTGTCATTGAAATGTTTCCTTTTGTAAACTGTATTATTAATAACTGCAAATACCTAAATGGGAACATTTAAATGAAAACTGGTTTCTTTTATCATACAAAGAAAAAAAAATAACTCTTTTAGAAAATAGATTCAAAATGAGTATACATAAAATACTGAAAAGGAAACTTCAGTAGGTATATATGGTTATGTATATCTGACAAGAAAGACAGGCAATTACCTTGGCATGTTTAAATTTGATTATCAATCTGCCCTCAAAGACTTTCAATATTAAAATATAAACAATGGTCAGGTATATTTTCTTTCATTTGAATTACAGCTGCTTACAAATAACACTCTATTATGCCATGGGTTAAAAACATAAATAACACAAAATGCTTTTTACTCATCTTTTCTACTTTGCAATATTTAATAAAGATACTCTACTACTATATTAAGCAGAAATTTGGATTTATCATAAAATACATAAACCATACAGGCCAAAATGGTCTGGTCATCTTTCTAGACGTTTTAAAACAAAAGACTTCATTTTAATATCATTTGACCAGAAGATGAAAAGCTTGGAAGAGTGGGGAATGGGCTTTTCTACTTTTGTTAGAATTTCTGGAATTACATACATACAAGAACAGTTCTTAATTACAGGCAGACACAAAGGGCTCAAGAGAGGTCATCTTTCCATTTTGGTCCAATCATAATTAGTAAACATTTTCAAATCCCGGGCCAATATAGAGATGAAATAATATTGAAGTTTTGTTCTATACCTTCCTTCCTCCAAGAGTCCATAGTGAAAATGTACATTTACATGTAACAGAACGTCTAAAGACAATTTCTCCTATAGACCCTACAATCTGAGTTTCCACCTTTGTTGTCAGTTGTCCATACAAATCTTTCTGAATGAGGCCTTGGGGATGAGACTGAGAGTGAAAGGGGCCACGCCAAACACTTCTGGCTTGGGGGAAGGTATGGTGAGGGCTTGAGGGGAAGCAGTCTTTTCTTAACCTCACTGCAGTCATGCTTCTATGATTCATGGTGTCATTTTCATTTGTCCTGCTCTGTTCTGGCAGCTACCTAGAACTAAATTAGAAGATTTGCTTGGTTTTACATCATTTGCATTGGACCTCCTCATTCTGAAGTCTCAGATTTCATAGGGTCTTTTTGTGAAATGAAGAGTAAGGTTTTCATTAATTCCCTCAGCCTGGGCACCCTCATAAAACATTAATGTGTTTAAAAAAAAGAAAAAGAAGAAAAGCCAGTAATCTTTCCCATGTAGAAAATAAAACTACTATTCTTCTGTCCTGAAAGCCTACATGTTGTTGTACACAAATGCTGGTGTATTCATAAGCAGCATCCTCATATTTAAAGGAATGTTACCCCCAAGATTAAGTGGTCCTTGGAAATGCCAACAACTGCGTTCCAGCCCCTTTGCCTGCAAAGAGCTTTGTGGCATAGAAAAAGGTTCCTCTTCACCTTCTAAGCTTCATTTTATTCAATTGGCTCTTTTTCACATTGTTATAGTTGGTGAATATAGCAAAGTTGGATTCAGAAGAGAACCTTAAGCGTTATCATAATGCTTAGAAGAAATGACTTCACACTGTATAATCTATCAAAGGTGTCAGATTTACAAAATGCAGATTTTCTGTCACATTTGGGCACTCTAAGCACTGTATCTTTTCACTAAGGTGCTGACTGCTGTTTTAATGAGGCCCTTTGGTGGCTGTAAAAAACTGAAAGATGAGGATTAGAGGGGTTACCCTAGATATTGTCTATTTGTCTTACAAATTTCACACTAACTACCAATTACATCGCCATAAACCTTTTGGCTACTTCAAGCTGTATGCCATATAATACATAAAAAATACGCTATATTAACCTCCCCTATATTATACATGTAACTACAGCCACTGATGCAAGTAACATATCTAATGAAGCCAATAATGAGGCTCTTTAAAAGTAGTCTTGTTATAGGAATAATATTAGAGCAGTTCAGTTAGAGGCTAAGGTCCATTATGGAATACTTCCTGTATACTGGTCCCAGGTCTGGAAAGATGCTGACACACTAATTCAAGCTCAAGAAGGGCATTAATCTTGCAACCTTCTACTTGTCATGCTTAATGGGACATCCTGTCTAGGTGAAATGAACCTGATGTATTCAGGTAAACATAATTTAATAAGGAAAGATAAAAAGAAACAGACATCTGGTATGACCCTAGGGAGATGAAAATACCTGTCTTTTTATTTAAGAAGCTAAGTCTCCAGAAGAATCTACACTGTGCCAGGACAGGGTTGTACATAGTAGGCACTCAAAAATATGTATTGCATTAAGGAATAAATGGAAAAATCATGGTTAAAGTTTTGAGACATCTCTGTTGTTTTTTCTCCCTCTAAATATCCTGCAATCCATTTTGTTGGCAGGGAATGATAATACCAGGCAGGGAAGGCAACTGTGTTCATCTTGAGGAAGAAGACACATATTAATGTGGGGTTAAGCATCTGAGTGTGAAATCAAGATCCGCAACAATACAGCATGAGATTTAAAAAGCAAGCATGAATGTCAGTGAGTAACCGTGCATCCTCTTTCATTTGCAATCACTCTTAAGTCTAATGAGCTTCTAAAAATTGTGTCAGTGTTTCAGATAAACTTATAAAAGGCAGCTGTTGGAGAAGGTAGAAGTCCATCCTGTCAAACCACCATCACATGCATCACACACACACCACGCACACACACACATACACACACACAACACAAACACAGACACACACACACATACATGATGCATACTGGGGTTCTGCTTCCCTCAGTCCATGCTTAGACACTAATCTCCTACTGCTTTGAGAGAGACAAATCTAAAATAGCCCTGGAGAACATTGATTGGCCTTACCATTTAAAACAGCTAAGTAGTATCAAGAATCAAGCTAGTTAATATTCTGGGTGATAAATCTATCTATGCTCTAAGTCAGTGAACAGAGTTTGTCATTTGGAAATTTTCCAAGTTCTCTTTGATTCAAAGACAAAATGAACATGGCATTATTTGTTCAAGGTTTAAAAATTAGACAAGTGCTAAATACGATTCAAAAGTGGTATCTGAAAACACTTGAAAACTCAGATTTCTCCAGTCCTTCTTCCAGCTATTTTCAGATAAGTTAATACATGGTTAAATAAATTATTTTGACAATAATGTGGTTAAATCCATTGTTGTGAATTTGAATTTATCACGTTTCTATATTTAGCTGGCCAGGCACTTGTAAATCTCCAAAGCTCATTTTTACGGAAAAATCAATGCATTTCTCCCCCGTCAACACCCAGATAATATATGTTACTTGAGAAAATGAGTCTTTTACTTACAATTTATTTCTCATGGGGACAGAGAAAAATGTATATGGGCACTCAACAAATGAATTAAAATAAAAAGCTGAAGAGAACTCTCACCAATAAAAACTCTAATTGGATAGTTCTGCGATGACGGGTCTTCCTCAGCTTTCTCCCTCACTTGCTAGAGTATCTGCAGAATGTTCACCTGGATAAGCATCTTTGCGTATTGCTAGGGTTCGTTTTCTAGGCAGGCTGAATGTTACCAATTCCACTAGGCATGATTATCCAAGATGATAGGAAGTTGCCCATGCGAGAGGAACAAATTTGGCCTGTACTTATTATTAGAAAGGATATGAAAGAATACTTTCAATAGAAGACAGCCATCTTCCTAGTGAAGTTGAGTAGACAGGGGTGTATGCAGATAAGTAGGCATTTAAACCACCACATATCACTTTTTATTCATATTGTTATTTTTGTCCAAATCTCTTAAGTGTCTCATCTACAAAGTGTTAAGAGGAGTTACTTATTCATTAAACACTTTGCATAATCTTTATAAGCAGCACCATGGAAACCAAAAGTACTGTACTACTTCGGTCTTTCCCTGTTTGAACTCAAAGAAAGAATTTCCATCCATAGTGAATAAAGAAGAAATGTGCCTTCCTTGTGTTCATCTCTTTTTCCTTACAAATTGTTGTCTTAATGATTACAATCTTGGAATAGTGTCTATCCATTTCTGAACCTTTAATCAGAATTGGAGATGCATAAGCTGCCAGACTTGGAGGTAACCATGAGGCTCTTCCCAAATCACCCTCAATGCTTGGAGACTGCCTCTAGATATCATTCTAGAGATAGAATTTGTTCGTGGGGATTTTGCTCTGCTTGTCCATGATCTTGAACTCCAGGCCCTTATTCTTGCCCTTAGATGACACATGATTCCATCTAAATAGGTAAAACGAGGTGCAAGGGGAAGAAAATCTACCAGTAGAACATACAAGCGACATTTGGAATCTATGGGCCTGATTCCCAGAAATCTGAATTAAAATGAGATTTGCAATGAGAAAAAAAGTTGATGTTTCTAATCATTCTAATAAAGTTATCTAGCTTCTGCTGGATCATTTTTTATACCAAGAGCTGTGCTCTATTCTATACGGAATAGACTACGCTAAGCTGGATAAAAAATGTCACCTTAGGCACCTGAATTAATAGTTTGGTTATGTACTCGGTTAAGTCTTTACTATAGATCAGCATAAGTATGCTAGGCAGACAATTCTTTAGAGCTAACATTTTAAAAAGGTGCCAAAGCCCCTTTGAGATCTGTGTGAATTATCCAGGTTCAGGGAAAAAAATGTTAAATATACTGTGCTTTTCTACACCTCTCATTTCTTAGTTGCACTGAATAAGTAAAATTGCAGCAAAGTTGGCAAGAATAAATACTTCCTCGGTTTTTCTAAAGCTGCAATTAATGATAATGAAGCTATACCTTATATGGCAAGAAATACAGTACAAATTGGATAAGTAAGAAAAATGATCAGCCATTGTGTGCCTCCGATATAGTACATCAAGGAATCGCCACTGTGAGGCTATCTTTATTTTAAACCATTAAACAAAACAATATAAATCTGCAGGCAGGTGTTTCTTGTTGCAGAAGTATTGAAAGTTGTAATGCAAACAATCTAATTTTAGTATCTATGTAGAGTGTGAAGTAAATTTACTGATCACTGATGCATTGAGCATAGGAAGAAACAATCAGCAGGAGCTTTCAGCAAGATTATCCTATTAAAGCAGGAAGACTTCATGTGGTTGTTAAGGAAGTAGTCAAAAGCAGGTGATGGAAGTGGGGGTTTGACGACTCGTCAGTAGGCCCAGTGTACATGTTAAGTTGTTGTTTTCTGCTCAGCTAAGCAGCAGAGAATTGATATGTTAGCAATGAAGTGCAATGACAATTAAATTGTAACTGACCTACATGTTACCGTCATTACGCGTTCTCTTTTTTACTGCTTTCCCTCTTATTTAATCACACAGTATGGGGTTTTTATTAGGCTGTAATGTTAAAATCTTCATCCATTTAGCCATAAATGTGTGACTGGATATCTATCAGACTTCCTTGCACTATACAAACAAAGCCATTTTGCTGAATCACTGTTGACTTGTTTGTGGCCTAATTTAATGAGTGTAATAACTTACATTACTATCCAGTTAACATTTAGGAGCCCAGAAAAGACCTGCTAGCACGCAGTAAGCTACTGTATACATTCTCTATTCATATCACTCCCCTTTGCAGTAAATTTTATACAATAATATGCACTGCTTACAACATAAGCTCAGCTTCCATCAGCTGAGGATAGCACTCTAGTAAGTTCACTATGCTTAGCCTGAAATGCTTCCTACACACGAGAATAAACCAATATGATACCGTTTTTCTGGATACTATAGTGGCTATATCTTCATCCCTTATAAAAATAATAAACACAGGTTATATAACCTGCAGACAAAGATAGTTTCATCTTTCTTCCTATTTTTCTTACTGATATTTTAAGCCTCTTCCCACCCCCAAACTCAGGAATGAAAAATAGTTACTCAAGGAGAGGGAAATAGAAACTATTGTCAATTAAACAAAATCGAGTTCCGGGATAAAATACAAAAAAGCAAGAAGTCAACAAATAAACTGGCTTGTCCCTATTTGTGTGTATGTGATTAAGCTGTCTATGATCTTGAATATGTACTATTTTATATTTCCCTTTAATAAAGTTCCCCATCCTCCCATTTGACCCACACACATCTATATGCTGTCTTGCTAAATGTTTAACACAATCATATTGAAATTCATCTGTGTTTTCATTACTTTGAAACAAAGATTTAAGAAAACCTTCGTCACCTGACTTTGCCTTAGCCATTTAACTAGCACCTGACAATTCAATGAATCACCAAAAAAAATCTTATTACTGTCATACTAATTTTATACACAGATGACACAATCAAAGCTCTTTACTTGCCCCAAATAATCATTATTTAAAAAGAAATCCACACACACATACATACAGAGTGGACAATTTACAAACAAGCACTTCCACATTGAGAGATCTGGAAGAGACAAACTTCAGTTTTTCTTTCACCTTTCAGAGCAGCAACACTGCATTGAGTCAAGATTTAAGCCTTTAGTTACTACCCACTACACAGTATCTCAGATTGACATTATAATCTTAGAAGTTTCTAATAATACGGTGGGAAAAAATTATAGATGGAAGGGATAGTTCTAAATTGTCTTCCTTTTCATGAAATAGGCAGAGGCAACCTTCAGGCTTCTCATCCCAGGGGAACATGCAGCCTTCTGGACAAGCGGGAAATTACTTTGGTTTTCACAAATGATGGGTCAAGTAAAATTTTGAGATGCTAATTGGGACCTCTATGTCTGTGGCTATATCAACTCTCCAAAAAGGAGCATTTTACTGACAACTTTAAATAAAATATGTAAATACTCAGGTCCTAGAAATTAGCAGGGAAAGCAACCATAATATAATTTTATTTCTTAAACGTTAAGCTCCTACTAAATTCCAGTCACTCTTCTAGGTCCTTGGGAAAAGGCGACTAAGATAAAAGAACAAAATCCTTGCCCTCATGAGGCATACATTCTTGTGGAAAAAAGAGAGTAAATAAAACATGAACAAAACAACAATTATGTAGCATATGAGAAGGTGAGAGATGCTAAAGAGAGGAAAATGCAAATCAGGAAAGGGAGAAGGTGTTCTGTGGGCAAGGCTGGATTTTATATTGAGTGGTCAGGGTAGATCACACTGAGAGGGTATTACTATGTTTGAGCAAAGACTTGTAAGAGACAAGTACATATTAAATATATAATCTAAATATATATTAAATGCAATTTTAATGTATAGCTTTATACATATAACAGAAATATAATAAATATTATAAACTATAAAAACTATGATAAAAAAAACTAGATGCTAAGTTGGATTTCCTTCAAAGAAAGGTTTTAAAAAAAAGCTAGCAAAAAAATACAGTTTGGAGATGGTGCAGAGGCAGGCCACCCAGAAGATGCCCCTTACCACTTCCCCATTTTGAATCCATAATTCATTATTTGTTCTTGAGTAAACCTGTCACTTGGGGGGATCTGGAGTGATAGCAGCTTTAAGCCAGGTTGGGTGAAGATAAACCTGTGTAATCTTGACTCTTTATTATATAACACCCCAATAATCACTCCAAGTCAGACACTTCAGAAGTGTCTAGTAGGTATTATTATGCTCAGTTCAAAGCTGAGTAAAATGGAATTCTGAGAAAGTAACCAAGATAGCATCGTTCTGCCAAATATTGAGTAGAAGAGTGAATCACTGGACTCCTGTGCCACAGTCCTTTTTCACACTTGTTAGGACAAAATAAAAGCAAAAACAAAACCAAACAAAATAATCAAGTGTCAATCAAGAATATCAAATGCTTTGGAGGGTAAACAGTAATTTGGGTAAAGGCTGAATGTGTCAAAACTAGAAGTTAAATGCTAGCATTGTGGAAATTATGCAAACAATGGGTACAGGGTGCTTTTTCATGTAAAATGTGGACAGCAGGTCAAACTTTTAATGGTAACTGGCAATTTATTGATGATTCTTTCATGACGATGGCTTCTGTTTACGTATATGGTGCCTATGTATGAAAAATCGGTCCTTTCCTCAGGGTAGAGACAACTCTGTGCTGGGACAGGTGAGTCAATTGCAAGTAAGATTTTTATCCTCGCTGGGCATCACTGTGCATGTATGACCTGCACCAGCAATTCTTGGAAGCCCTGCTTTCTAAATGTAAATAGTGGCAGCCTTCCTAGTGACAGAAGTTAGGGAGGCTCAACTGTTACTTGATCATTTTCTTCATATTCTGTGTGACTCCATCTTACAATATTATCTTTCCTGATTGATCTTTTCAAAATTCATAGTGGCAATGGTAACACTGGTAATGCTAATAAAAATCTATAGGAAAAAAGCAATTTATTTTGGTAATACAAGGACAATCTTGGATAAGTATATCTGAAGTTGCTGAGCACTTTCTGTCTACCTTCTTTCTATTCATTTCCTTTCTAATCTCTAGAACTGAGCTACATAAAGTGATACATCTTGAGATTGTAACAGAAATGTGGGTTTTTGAGCCAGAGAGAAGCGGGTTTGAAGCCCAGCTCTGCCATTTGCAAATTGCATAATCTTGGCTAAGTTCTTTCATCTTTCTATCTGGGCATCAAGTTTCCTTACTGATTACAATGAAATGAGATAATAGCTCTACCTTTCAAGATTTTTTGAGAAGGTTAAATTTCTACCTGCAGTTGTTTCTCCCTCCGCTCTGCCACCCATGTACTAGCTGTAGGACAAGGGCCAGGTTCAAGGCCTTTCAGAATGTCATCACAGTTCTATCTTTATAACCCCATCTCCAATCCCCACTATCTTCTATTCTCCAACAACCACATACTACCTTTCTGCACTATCTTTTATGTTCATGTAATACCAACGTGATTTCAGCTCTGCCAAACACACCATAATATTTCAGGGCTGTAGGCCTCTCTATATACTCTCTGTTCAACTTGGACTAGTCACCTCTCATCCACAGTCTCTCTGGATGGTTCTTGTTCATCCATAAAGCCTGACTCAGTTTTTATAAAGATTAAATGAAAGAATACAGGCTATGTGCTCAGTAGAGTGACAGGCACATAGTAAGGACTCAGTAAATGTTAGCTCCTTTTCTCTGATACATACTCCTTCCATAAAACTAAATATGCTTCTTCCTCTGTGTAACTGTACCTTGTGTAATCTTTTCATATGTCCCACTTTATTGGAGAGAGGCAAACATAGATGGCATAGTGAAGTAAGCATTGGATTGAGACTCATTCTAAGTCAATTCTAGAATAGAGATTAATGGCTGAACTGCTTGGGTTCAAATTCCAGCCATGTCATCTAATTCTATAATCCTGGGCACAATATTTTAACTCTCTAAGTCTTGATTTCCTCATTTTAGAAGGATGATGATAGTAATCATGCCTATGTTATAGAAGACTGTGAGAATCAAAGGGACTGAGGCACATAACACAATCTGGCACCTAGTAAGTGCTCATTAAAGTTTAGCAATATACCATCATCATCATCTTGTTATCACTGTCATTATGACTATTGTTATTACTGACCACAGCACCTATCAAGGAGCCTGTTTACACAGTAGGCACTCAGCTATAACTTAGCTTAACATTTTATCAAATCTCCGTAAAATTTGGAAGTTGTCATTTAGGTTAGCTTCCCAATTATAGGCTCAGTCCCCTTACAGGCATCTCCAGATGGCTGAGTGTGAAAGGATCACTCTTTAATTGGCCTGAATTCCCCCAAGTCAGTCATTTTCTCAGCACCATACTGAGGGCCCGAGGCCTTCTCACCCAGCTACTTCTCCTTCCTCCACCTTCTTCCACCAGAACTGGCCAGCCTCGGGGCAGTTGGCTTCTGTCTGACTCTCCCACCAGCTATTGCCAAGGATGGCAGCCAGTCCTTTAGTGAGCCAGGTGGAGCTGGCAAAGCCAGCTGTTGCCCGCCTTGTGTTGCCTGGACTTGTGGATGCCAATCTTCCTCTTCACTGGCTCAGGATACATTTTTGGCATCTTTGTTCTTTTCCGCAAACCCCAGGCATGGGGGTCCCAATACTTGGGATTTTCCTTGTGGGGATGGCACCGTTATGAAACTGATAATCCTATCATTCACTTACCTACATTCATTTGTTTGTTTAGCAGAAAGTAGATTATTGTAAATGAGATATGCCATGCTATGTTCTCTGGAACTAAAAGAAAATACAAATTCAGTAAAAGGGGGAGGGGTTATCCACTATATCTAAACAAGTAACTTCGGGGTCTAGGTGCCTTACACTGAATCCTCTAACTCTGGGCACCTCTTCTAGGAAGTTTCCATTTGTAATTATGCTGAGCCACTAGCTGATTGATCTCTCTGTAGAGGGGAAGTGGAAAAACAGAACTTAAGTGTTTTCAGCATTCAGCTTTCCTAACTGCTATAGCCACGGCAGGCTTATCTGGCGGGAGCTAGCAGGAAGCCTATAACCGCTTCATCCTAACTCTCCAAATGCTGGCAACAATTAAATGAATTCTTAAGAAGAGAATCAAAAAAGCAGGAGGCAAAATGAATGGCTTATCCAAGTGCTGAGGAAGGAGAGGCTGTGTATTCAAGATGGAAAGAATATAAATACACACACACATGCATATTATGTTACATATCTATAAAAATGTGAAATGTTATTTATTTTGAGAATACCCAGTCATTTCCATCTGTAGTAAGAATCCATAATAACATTCTCTGTTTATATAACTCTTTTCACCTCAAGAGATCCCGAATGCATTTCAGACAGCTCTATATACAAACAGAGGCCAGGAGCTCCGCCATCTCTGAAACTGGTGGTGGGAGCCAGGCAGGAAATGCGTGTGAGGCTGCATTCATCTTAGACCACTGATAAGAGAGGGGAAGAGTTGGCCAAGGGCAGCAAGACAACCCCCACATTCTTAAAACAGAGTCGGAGGGGCCTTCAAAGTCTGGGTGACACCTCAAATTTTGATAGCTAATTAAGAAAAAAAGCTGAAGGGAACTCCATTTATTTACTTTGCAAGGATGAAGGATGGCGCAGGGCAGAGCAAGGTTAGTTAAGCAGTGACTCCAGGGAGTGCAAATAAATCTGAAGCATAGATCACAAAGTCTTCCCTCCAGCTTCTATATTCCTATGATGCCGAACACACTGGTGATAGGAGGACATATAAAAAGGTAATATATGTTGATTTGTTTATACCCGTGTGTTCATTCACAATCTGCTTTCCCAGAGAGGGAGGACTGGATCACCTGGAATCCAATTTCTTTTTCTTTTACCAATTCAGTCCACGACAGTTGGTCTGGCTTCCACATAATTCTCATTTTTTAAAAATGAGAAATAAGATGACAGCCATGAGTCACAGGAATTCACACTTCAGAAACCAAAGCCTGACAGAAGAGTATATTTCTACACGGCCCTCAGAGTAACGCTTGGGAAACTTCCGAGTATACAGAAAATACGTTGGAAAATGGCTAGTTCCTGCCCAAAGGAAATACTACCAACCAAGTGCTCAGGACTGCCCTCGAAATCCTTAAATTTTGTTTGCTGATTTACAAATGGAAAACAAAAATGTTCCTGGTGACACAAGTAGGAGATGGAGTGAAGGAATCCGTCCCACTGTGGAGAAAGAAGAAAAGAGATTCTGGGGGCTCCATGGCCTGCCTCCGCGCCTGGAAGCCTTCCTTTCCTTCCAGTGCCTTGCTGCTCCCAGACCATTATGACCCTCCCACTGAGGGCCCCCACGCCAGAAAAGTCCAATCTCTGAGCAAAGCCAGAAGCTCCATTCCTGCTGTCTCAGACATTAGCTCTTCTAGGTTGTATAACCTTAGGGACCTCCCACATAAATGCAGCAAACAGTATGTGGAGGGGCATAGGGAAACTGAATTCCTTAGGGACTTGCTTGCATTTGAAGCTGGAAAAGATGTAAAAATTACCTGGTGCTGGAGACAAGCTTCACTAGGACTCTTTGGAGCTGTTGCCTGAAAAGGGTCAGGGATGGAGAAATGACACGAGCAGAAGGACAACGGGGGCCTTCCAAAACATTTTTGGGAAAATCTTCCCTTCCTAAAAATACACCTCTACTTGCCCTGCAGCTTGAAAGAATCCTAACTGAAACAGTTTAGCACATTTACAGCAGTCCACTTTAAGGGAATGCATCTGTGTTGCACTGGACTCTCGGGTGACCTCAATGAGGTAAGTAGAGTAAAAGTCTTACAAACTAGGAAAGTGAGGCTTAGACAAGCCAGATGACCTAACTACCTCCAGAGCTGGAGCTGGAACCGTCTTACTGCAGAATTTCAAGTTCTTTCTATTGTACCTAGCCCAGAGTTATAATCAGCAGGCAGGAGATCAAAATGGTTTTCCCACCGAAATATCTACGATGAGCCCAGTGTATCATGCTGACCTTTGGAACCTTCAGCCTTCATCTCTGTTCTCCTGAATAGGGACTAGGAAGAGGGAGAAACTACAAGGGTTTTAAGGACAAACAACAGCAATTTTGTTTCCTCTCTGCAGTTCTCATTTACTTCCTCCTTGCTATTCTTCACATCATCCAAACACACACTGGGACAAAAACAGAAAAAGAGACACTAACATAGATAAACAGATGGATTGATGGATAAAATTCATTTAAAAATAGTATATGGGATAATATTTTAATTCTGGTGAGTTATGCAGAATGTTTTTAAATCTTTGTAAATAACCTCCAGATGGAAAATACATTCTTTTCCTTTGGTAGGATGAGGAAGGTTCATGAAATAAAAAGTTATAGAGTTTGAGCCTATAGAATTATCAAAGTACTAGAACAAGAGCATATTTCCTGAATTTTGGAACACATTCTTTAAAAACAGTAAAAGGGACTGCTCACACTCAGTTGCATACTAGTCAGTAAACCTTGGAACTCACTCTACCAAGTAAGTCTAGGTTTTCAGATAAAGGCTGAATACAGTGGCAAGTTCAAGGACAGTGTGGCTACTTTCAGGCATGGCAAGAACTCAGTGGGGAGCCGGGAAGTTTGAAGAATGTCTCCACTTTTTCTCAGCAATGGTTGGTAACTGTGCTTTCTACAACATGTTTCTTGGTGCCTCTATCACAGATAACCCAGGGCCACATAAAATAGCAAACAGGTCCAGTGTGACATATTCTTGAATAAGGAATGGGTCACAGTGTTCTTTTTCTGGCCTCAAGGCAGATTTCACTCCCTGTTCTGGATTGTTCTGCAGCTGTTGGCAGTGCTGACCATAGGAATAATTATCCTAAGAAAGATTTTCTTCAATGGAATGGGATGGGAACTTGGTGCATATTTAGAAAATATGTCATACATGTATCAAATGGAATTTTATTCCAGAGAGTCATAAAATAAAGGCAACAGAATGATCCTCAAATACCAGAACTGCTCAACGGAAGAAGGGGTGTATCTATCAATATAGACCAGGCTTGCAATACTAACAGACAACCTCAAAATTTCAGGGATTTAAAGCAACAAAGCTCTTTTTTTCTGCCCTCACTAGTACTACCTGTCCATCTCTGATCTGAGGTGAGGTGAAGGTGAGGACTGAGACACTCAACACGCTCAGGCACACAGTCTAAAGGCGCTTCTGTTATCTGTAGACTCCCTGTTCACAGGCAGGAAGAAGAGAGGCTAATTGTTCACTTCACACTGATTCTCACGAGTTTTTTTCTGAAAATAACCTATCCTTTCTGTGGCCATTTTGTTGGCTGTTGCAAGTCACTCTGTCATGGTTAACTTTAAGGGTTTAGAGAAAGTGAAATTCTACTACATCCAAAAGGAGGACAAGAAATATTACTGAACACCTTATGCGCTACCAGCAGCATACGTCTTCATTTGGCTCGAGATGGCTGAGCCAACACCATTGTGTGCAAGGTGCAGGGACCAGGTATTAAAAAAAGGAAGAGCTTCCATATAGCAGCAAATTCCTTTTCCTGGGCTGTATTTTAAGAAAAGCATAAAGATTTTCACTAAGAAATCCCAAATATCTACAGAAGCCAGGTAGGTGGCATAATATGTGAATCATCCAGGAAAAATGTACGTGTTAAACATATGGAAATAATCTATGATTCCATAAAGACATTTGCTCTCTCCCAAATTTCTTAATAAATGGAGACTTCTCAATCGACTTTTGAAAGGGACATAAGAATAAAGGGACATTCATTTACTTCTAAACAAAAACTGTGAGAGGAATGATAAATGGTGGCTGACATCCAGCCTTAGCCCATGAGCCAACAGAGAATGGAGAAGACAGAGGAAAACTGGAGAGTAAATGCTCCATGCAAAAGGGAGTACAACTCTAGCTGATTGTTGCCATGTGGAGAAGCAGGACCGATGTGGCCAGATTTTCCAATTTTATTTTTTAAGATAGGTCAGAATTCTTGATGTGCACATACAATCTCTCATTTTTAAATGTTGGTGCAATTATTTTCAAAAGACACTCTCTGTGCCAAACAAAATATGATGTAGGCTGCATTTGGCCAATGGCCCACTAGTTCGTGGCTTTTGCTGGAATGAACAATTCTGTTATAAGTGTGGGTGTGGAGGGAAATGGGAAATTATATGGTCTCTAAGATCTTCTTGGGAGCTCAATAAATAGCACCCGTTTTCCTGAATTCTAAAGCGACTAAAAAAATAAGACAAAGAAGTGAGCAGATGAGGGCCAAATTAGAACCTTACTTACTGAAGAAAGCAAGGTTGGGAGGGATGTGCAGCTGAGCGTCCTGGAATTAGACTCTAATTTCCAAGATCACTGGGTCAGGCCTCTTATCTCCTTTTCTCACCTCCTGCATCCACCTAGAGGATGAATGCTCTCTATGATCAGCTGGTTTCCTAAAGAGAGAGAGAGGAAACGGGATAGAGCTGCCCATGTTTACTTTCTCCTTCAAGATTCTGCCATCAGATGGATAACTCACCTCTCCTCTCACTAACAGGGGTGGGTTAATGAAGGGGTGTTGGAGCCCAGGAGTGTTTCATACACACAATAGCAATGGGGAGGGCAGGATCTCCCTCAACAGTTATTTCCAGCCACCTCTAGCGCACTGTATATCTTTGTGCAAGTTACAAAAAGGCACTCCACCCTGGCAGATGAATTGCAGAATGGCCCTTTCCTCCCGGCTGATGCAGCCCCAGGCTGGGGCATGCAGCTTGGCAAGCAGTACCAGGGTGAGATTCCAGCCCACACTTGCCTACTCAGCCTGGTGCCTAAGTACAAAAACCCACAACTACCCATAGCAGCCTGCTTCAGACTCTAATAATCCTACCAATTTGCTTCCAGATTCTTCAGCCTCCAAAGGAACCACACTGTGAATAGCACCCACTCACTGTCCACCTCAAACAGTTGGAATTAATATTGGTCCAGGCTGTGTCAAGTTTGTGAACAGGGTGGAGTGGAGGAAAGGTTGGCTGCCTGGTGTAGCCTGTGGCTGTTTGATTATTATTGTTTTCTCAATTCACAATCACTAAGTTGGTACAAATTTTCAAAGAATGAACAGACACTTTTTTCAGAATGTCAGAATTTAGTGAGGCTATAATCATTTCTTCACAATGTTTTTCAGTAAGGAATATATTAAGGGAGACATTGTTTTAAAAGTTTCCATGTACAACTGTGGCTTGTCCCAAATTCTTTGTATTCAAATGTCAGACTATAATTGTTGGTTAGCAGCCAGGTTACCAGATGAGTTATAAAATGCATTTCAAACGCATATCAAAAGAACTTAAGAAAAATGCAATTAACAGCTGGTATAGTTAAGGCAGGCTACAGTTTCACTGTAAGAAATGAAAATAATAATACAATCTTCATTAGAGTTGAGCACATTTCTGTGTCCATGATATCACATCTTTATTTCTGGAGTTCAACTCAAGAAGGAAGAAAGACATAGCACTCTAATGAAACAAAACAACAGAAACAAGTGAAAAATTCTACTTATCAGAGGTGAGAGACATGCCCAGGAAGTGGGAAGCTGAATGAAAAACAAAGAATATTTAATTCAAACTGATTTCTCTGTAACATTTTATAACCAGGGAAATGCAATCAGCACTATCTCCCCAGAAACCCACACAGGATGGCAGGCTTCTAAATCGTTCATATTTCTACTCAAGCCAGGTGCTTTAGAAAAAGAAAATAATAAATATTCAGTGTTATTTAGTTGGAAGTTAGTTCTTTGCTCAACTATATTGCCAACAAACAGGATTCCACATTTTAACCAACGTATTTCCAGGTCACTGATGTGTTTTAAGAAAAGAAAGCAGACATAGCTGTCTAGTTATCCGTAAAGGCCACTCTTTTAAAACTGTTTGAGACCCATCCATTCATTCATTCAATACATATCAACCCTCTTTAATGGGGCATGAAAATAACAGCTTCATCAGCCTCACCTCCATTCCTCTGTGAGTACAAAGTATGCAACAAAGTTACTCTTCTGTCTCGTTTAAACTCCTCACATATTATCTCATTCAGAGAGTGACACATTTATTTATCCTCTAATAACTCATTGAAGAACAAACAAGCAAATAACTCCACTCCAGTCATCTAATTCTATGCGTGTTTTTTTTAATAAAAATGGTAATATATATTTATGACAATCACTTCCACCTTAGAGAGAGATCTCCTGAATATAGGGAGGGGTTCTCTGCAGGGAGCAAGGGCAAATACACCCCTGTTCTCAACTGGGGTTACATTAACCTTGGGCAGAAGGCTGTGGCTGTGCCCTCTAGAATGGTGCATATGAGTTTCTTCATTTCTCCTTCTGACTCTATTTGAAGACCTATGGGGTAAAAAGCAGGCCCACAGATAAACATCCCTAATGTAAGATGCCCATGACGATGAGCTTGCTTTCTCTTCTTCTCTCTTCCCTCACAAAGATAACAAACAGAGGAGGAAAGCGTGGCACATGGGGAAGTGGAGTTAAAATGTACTGCACGTTACTAATCCTAACATAACATTGGCAGCTTGCACCATCCCCCTGCCAAACCCAAATTAACACACTGCTTTACTGGAAGGCAAAGGCTGCAGCTATATTTATAGCTCAATTAACAAGTTTCATAACTAAACCTCCAGAAGTCCTAGGCAAACCTGACAAATGCTATGCATCTTAACACCACGGTGACCCTGCCAGAATGCCACCATCTTCTAACGGGGAACAACTCCTGCTATCACCTTGCGAGAACAATGATGATTGGCACTGGCCCATCTGATAAAGGGAGGCTGGCTGGGTAACTCAGCTCTTGTCAGGGGTACGTCTCATAACAACTCTCAACCAACACACATACGGTCGATTCAAGCAGGCGGCTAATGCTTCCTTTTGCAGACGATGGAAATGCCTGCTTCCCGGGAGCCAATGGCTGTGGAGAATGACTGCCATCTTATGACTCAGGAGCCTTGGTCCTTCCGGGAACAGTATAACAGAAACACAGAGGACGTCACTTGGAGGGTGTTACAGCTTCAAAAGAAATAGAAAATCTCTTCATAATGTCGTGTAAGCAGGTTATTTTTGCTAGAGGAAAAAGGTTCTTCAGAGGGTTATTAGTGCCCAGACGGCACTGTTAGGGGACAGTAAACTATTTTTAATATGGCCTTTGACTCGGAGCAAACTGCCTTCAGAGTCCAGGTGGGCTTTCCCTTTCTTCAGGAAAAACACAAATGCTCGCCTGTCATAGGGGACTGTGATGACCTGCCTGCATGTCGCCGTGAGCCCTGGGAGGGAGAAGCATTCTGCAACTATGTCCTCCAAGAAGTAAGGAGTAGTGAGGGTTCAGCATTTATGAATGAAGAAATTAATAAATGAATGAATAAATTAATAAACGGGCCAGGCACAGTGGCTCATGCCTATAATCTTAGCACTTTGGAAGGCCAAGGCGGGTGGATCACTGGAGGTCACGAGTTCGAGACCAGCCTGTCCAACATGGTGAAACTTCATCCCTACTAAAAATATAAAAAGAAATTAGGTGGGTGTGGTGGCAGGGGTTACTTGGGAGGCTGAGGCAGGAGAATCTCTTGAACTGGGGAGGCAGAGATGGCAGTGAGCTGAGATCGCACCACTGCACTCCAGCCTGGGTGACACAGCAAGACCCCATCTCAAAAATAATAATAATAAACAATGCTATTCTCTTTTACACTATCAGAATGTAATAATTCTGCAAACCTCTGCCTTTAATTTTCAGGCTGGAGTTAAAGTTACTCCATATACCATCCTCACACCTTCACATGAACATAAACCCACCTCCAGCCACCTCTTTCATAGCTTTCTTCCTTATTAACAGCTGGTTATTCAGGTTACAGAAATTTGGAAAAACACATACCAGCACAAAGAAGATAAGGGGGAAAAAGAGAAAAAAGAAAGAAATTTGGAAACACACAATTTGCCGGTCAGGGCCCTCAATCCATTTCTTTTGTTTGAAACCCTTGACTACCAACATGAGGGAGAAGCAGATGGACAAGCATGAACACTGCTTAATATATTCAGGTATGTCACTGAACTTTAGTTTTCCTGTCTGTTTACAAAGGGCTTAATCTAGAATGATCTTTAAGTGTGTTTTCAACTTTAAAATATTATTTTATTTTTCTGCCATCTAGTCATACACATACATATTAATGTTATACTTATTTGTTCTCTGTTGCCTCAAAAAAGATGACTGGAGAAGCTGTTTTTATTTAATATGTCAAAACTTCTTAATCAGGTTGGAGAGGGCCCACACTCTTTTGGTCCCCTTTGAGCTCTTCTTGGTGGACCTTCTATTCCCAATCACAAGCTATTCTTTCCAGAAAACACAAGCAGACTGCTTGCTCAGGACACCTTTGTGGCTGCTGAGAAAGTATCATAAAAGCTGCCAGCACATCATAAAGAGGGTAGGACAAAGTGAGGTGCTGTCCTCGAGTTTGATGGGAGCAAGACTGAATACATTCTGCTAAGGTTCCAGGGTCTACTGCCTCTTCCTGCTTCTCCAACAGGACCTGGAACAAAGATGCCTTTGACATAAAGACAACAAAGAGGCGTCCACTGGACAAATATGATCCTAACATAAGTTTAGTGAGTCAGGTGATGTGTAGCTGCTGTCACAGATATTGTTTTAATATGAGTTCAAATAAATGCCTTTGGGTGGGTCATGTACTGTGCAGTTTATCACTGACCCTCACTACTCCCTATGTCTTGTACTCCCGTCTTTTCATTCATTCTGGGTATCGGTCCTTTGCTAAACTCACTGCATTGGTCTTTCCCCACTGGTATAGAATGCTAAGTCTCACAAGTGTAATTTATTCATCTGTTTGCTCACTTTTACATACAGTGCTTAGAAGGGTGCATGGCTCATTTTAAGTGCTGTATACTTATTTGTTGAATGAATTAATGAAACTCCCTACGAAATGCTTCCTCTCAAAGTGTCCTCACTCTCTGCTCATACCACCACAGAAGCCTTAATTTGACAAACATATATTAAGCATTAGACATTGAACCAAGTACAGAGGATACTGAGATTAATAATCCAAAGTTCCTTTTCTCAAAAAGCTCACATTTTTGAAGTCAAACACAATCATTAAAAAAAACTCACACAGAACAGAAAACCAAACACCACATGTTCTCACTCATAGGTGGGTGTTGAACAATGAGAACACATGGACGCAGGGAGGGGAGCATCACACACTGGGGTCTGTTGAGGGGGAATAGGGGAGGGACAGCAGGAGGTAGGGAGGTTGGGGAGGGATAACAAGGGGAGAAATGCCAGATATAGGTGACGGGGGGGATGGAGGCAGCAAACCACATTGCCATGTATGTACCTATGCAAAAATCCTGCATGTTCCACACATGTACTCCAGAACCTAAAGTGCAATAATACATATATATATGCCAGATACAATAGCTTCAATGAACGAGACATATTAAAAGTGCCTTGGGGTGCTATGCTAGAGAGCAAGGTACATTTGTAATTTCCCTCAGGGGTAAAAAGTTCATTACCTAGACAAGAGAGGGAGAGCTTTCCACATAGAGAGAATGGGCTAGGCAAAGCCACAGGGCTGTGAAAGTACACCTGCTCTGGCACAAACTATTTAAGTCTAGGTAGAAAAGAGAGCATGGTGGAGGGATGGCTGAGATGACACTCGAGAGGCATTGTGAATCCAGGGTTGTAAAGATAATCACAGGCTGAGCTGAGGAGTTGAGATGCCATTCTGCAGGAAAAAAACATATACTGAAGTGTTTCAAACAAGGAGTGCCAGGAAGAGAATGATGTCATAAAAAGTTACTCCAACATCGATTCAGAGAGTAGGCTGGCATGAAGATCTGCCAGGAGCTTTATACCACAGCCCAGGGGAGGGGTGCTGGGAGCCTAAGGCAAGACAGGAGAAGTTGGGTTTCTCTCAGGAGAAATTTATGAAAGAGAAATTTTGAAGACAGAATTAACAAGGATTATAAATCTTTCTACTATTAAGATACATACACACGTATGTTTACTGCAGTACTATATACGATAGCAAAGACTTGGAACCAACCCAAATGCCTATAAATGATAAGATTGGTTAAAGAAAATGTGGCACATATACACTATGGAATACTATGCAGCCATAAAAAAGAATGAATTAATGTCCTTTGCAGGGACACGAATGGAGCTGGAAGCCATTGTTCTCAGCAAACTAACACAGGCAAATGCCATATATTCTCACTCATAAGTGAGAGTTGAACAATGAGAACACATGGAAACAGAGAAGGGAACATCACACCCTAGGGCCTGTCTGGGGGTGAGGGGCAAGGGGAGGGAGAGCATTAGGACAAATACCTAATTAACGCATGCAGGGATTAAAACCTAGATGACAGGTTGATAGGTGCAGGAAACTACCATGGCACATGAATACCTATGCAACAAACCTGCATGTTCTACACATGTATCCCAGAACTTAAAGTAAAATAAAAATAAAAACAAAAAAGAAGATAGAAGTAACAAGTGATGTAACAAGTGAGGATGAAAGAGGAGAGATGAGAATGAAGCACAGGCCTGAGGTTCCTGGCATGGAAGAGAAACTGGACAAATGATGTTGCCAATGAGCAGAGGGCAGAAGTCATCAGCAGGACAGAAGTCAAGAGCAGGACCATGGTCACTGCAGTCTCACATCGTGGTCCACGGTGGCCTTTATTAAGGAAGTTTCAGAAAAACGAGGGGATAAAAATAAGTGCAGTGGACCAAAGAACGAATGTGATATGAAGGATCAAAAGCCGACAGAACAAAGTGTCATTTATTTATTTTTTCAAAAACTTGGTAAAGAGAGATTGAAGTGGGTGGGCAGAGCAAAGAAGATTTTTAGGGCATTGAGACTCTTCTGTATAATACTATAATGGTAGACACATGTACAAGCCCACAGAATATACAGCACCAACAGTGAACCCGAACATCAGCTATGGACTTTGGGTGACAATGACATGTCCATGTAGGCTCACGGATTGTAACACATGTATCACTGTGTGCAGGACATTGACATGCAGGTTCTGCATGTGTGGGGATCGGGGTACATGGGAACTCTCTGTACTTTCTGCTGGATTTTGCTGTGAACTTTAAAAACTGCTCTAAAAAATAAAGTTTATTAATTTTTTTTAAAACAGTGAAATTAAAGAGAAATAAGGTGATATCTTGAGAAGAAAACAAAGTCAGGAAAGATAATGGTACTTTCTTCCACAGAAAGGGTATACACGTACTTGCATGTAAGTATTTTTAGGCTAAGTACTCTAGGAGGAAAATATTTGAGAGAGAAAATACAGTTGCATGCAAAAAAGTCCTTGGGAAGGACTTAAAACAGTGCCTGGTTCATAGTCATTGCTCAATAAATGTTATGTCATTATCATTACTATAATAACCATTACTTTTTTCTTTATTGTATAGTAATTTAGGTCACTGCCCCAGCTCACTAATGAGACTATTAGCTCATATAGGAAGGGTTGTGAGTGCTTAGAGTGTGTGTTTCTTATAAGCACTTTGTACAATTCTTTGAACAGAATACTCATTCATTGATTCAATCATTCAACGTATTGAACAGATGACAGAATTAGAAACTACTTCAGGTGGTCTTTTTGGCTTCTTCCTTTATCTCAAGTGTACTTTAAGCATTTTTATTCTTACCTTTAAAGTACCATATAAATGTGTATTTAGCAAATGACTCTGGCCCTCTCAATGGCAATGCTGAACTTGTAGGTGTCAATGTGAGACTTTCAGCCACAGGTAACATAATTACAAGTCTGGAAGAAAGAGACAGAGGGCACTAGTTTGGTAGGATCAGAGACTCCATAATGACATCAAGATTGGGCTCCTTCTGCTTTGTGACACATGCTGGTCTCAGTACTGGCTTGATCCAAAGGCTGGTCTCCTCCAGCAACACAAGATGGCTGCAGTAGTTTTATTAGTCACATCCAGAGAACAAGATACCATTGCTGCCAGGGAATCTTTCTGGTGAGAAAGAACCTTTCCAAAAGATCCCCAACAACATTTAGTGGTCAGAATTACATCATATGCCCAAATCTCAAAGCATTTTCAGTAGCATTGGGGAACGGAGCCACCATGATTGCTTTAGAACAATCAGGGACCACCCCTTGAGAAGAGAAGCAACCTTTTCAGGAATACATGGTCTGTGGACGACAGTGGATTTGGAATAAACAGGTCTGTCTTTGGAAGGATAAAGGCATGAGGTGGATTAGAGAAACGGATGTTAGGCAGGCAGACAATAGTGTTCATCAGATTTGAATCAAAGCTAATACAGCAAAGGGGATAAAAGGATATAAAACATAAGATTTTATGTTTTACGTGGACATAAAATTTGCTTCTGAAAGTTACTCCCTGAGAAAATAGATGATATAGCAATGAAGTCATGAGCAGGTAAATAACTACTTCAAGTTTCAAATAGGTGATGTGAGAAGGGCATTGTGAAAGTACTTGAAGATCACTGCATACATTGCTCTGCTGTCTCAGTATAGATTCCATGATACAGAGAGAGATTCTTCATCCATTCCACCAACATTTGAGTACCTATCTAGTGTAAGAGCTAATACCAAAATCTGGAAATAAATACTAATAAATCAGGTTCCTTTCACTAAAAGAGGAAGGAATCTAGAAGAAAAGACTAATGACTAAACAAGTAACTGTAACGTGTTTGTAGATGCATGATAACTCTATAACACACAGTTTAGCACAAAATTAGGGTCAATTTTATTTGAAGGCAGGAAAGATTTCATAAAGGAATGCAGTGTTCGAACTGGGTCATAAAAATAATAGTTGCAAGGGACTGGAAAGGGCATCCCAAAATGAAGAAATATTACAGCCAAAGACAGAGAAGCATGCTCCCATGAAATCCCAAGTGGATCTGGATGGCTGGAAGGAGTGCAGATGGAGGTAAGCCTGGAGATTTTGGCAGAACTAGATGATGGGGGGGGCCTTTTTGTGTTGTATATAAATTGAGATTTTATGCAATAAGTACCACTGAACACTTAACAAAGTGAACAGGTCTTTTTAAATGTCACTGGAAGGTGGGTCAAAGGGAGATTAGAATGAAAACAAGACTAGATGTGGGGTGTTCAGTTTAGAAGTTGCTTCAATAGTTCAGGTAAAAGCATGATACTACTTGACCCAATGCAATAACAGAGAGATTATAGTAGGATGAGAAACAAAACATTTGATGCAACTAAGTAAAAATCTGAATGTGGAAAAAGAAATGAAGGAGTCCAGGATGATCAGATAGGTGAAAGTATAATTAGGATGAAAAAGACAAGATGAGAAATTAAAACACAGGGCAATCAACTTATGCAGATTTGCCTGGGACTTTCCGAGTTGTAGTCATAAAAGATCTACATCCTGGGAAATCCTTCAGTTCCAGGCAAACCAGCCTGATTGGTTAGCATGCAAGTAAAGTATATTTTGAGGAAAATGTGATAAGTTCTGTTTGGAAGATAATGGATTCCAAACCTGCTATACAGTAGAACATTCAATTTGCATCTGCTTGGCCCCAAAACAGATGGCCAGTTCAGTGAAAATTCGACCAGCTAGTATTCAGTATGTCCCTTCAAAAAGGTGGTAGTAAAATAGTCTTCCATATTTTCACTCTATCTTGTAGATACCACCATCCAGCTTTCACGTAGTTAATCTTGGAAGACCATGACACAAGTGGTTAAATGGTCTTTCTCCACTGGGGTTCATAGGCTACAGATAAAACATAAAGGATGATTGATGGACACTTTTTGAGTCATTTATGCAAATTGCTTAAAAAAAACCTTAAAGAAATGCATAGTATTATAACCCATGGTCATTTCTATCAAAGGAGCTACCATCTGTTCTTACTGCCTACAAAATCATTATTCATCACAAATCAGAGTGCTTCTATGCCTTATTAATCTTTCTATCACAAAGCCATACCTACACTGTACATATATTGGCACTCAACAATTTGTTGCAAAAATGAATTGCCTTAAGCCCATAAATGTACATATTACACTTATTACACATTAAATCAAAACAGCTATAATTTCTAAATTCCTTTACCTTTTTTTTCAATAATAATTTGAAAAGAGTAAATAAAGAAATTTTAGGTTTGAACAAGTTTGAGTGGATTGTAAACATTCAGTTTAGTTTCATGAAAAGCCGAGAAACATCATGACAAAAAGGAGGTTCCATTGAATACATTCATTTGTGCTTGAGACCAATATTGTCCCACCAATAGTATGCTCTATAAATTGACCCAGTGTTCTGAGAGTCCCCAAATGTGTCATTTAAAACAATACAATGGGGCAGATACTGATGATGGTGTTCAACTTTTAACTTAGCAATTCCCACTACTGATTTAAACCAGACCTTTAGTATTATTTTAACATAGGTTTTGGATTTAATTATCTTAAATGTCTAAAAGAATGCAGACAATTCCCAAACTGTTTATCTCTTTTATGGTAAAATCTCTTCCCCTATCCCTAGAAATCTGTTTTAATTATTTAATCAGTTTGGCTGAAACTCACAAAGCATTAAATTGTTAGTTGTTACTTAACATTCCTTATAAATTGCATTTATTAATTTCTGGATAGAGACTTGTCCATAGCTACAGTAATTTAAATTAGTACCACATGGTTACAGACCGCTGCTGAATGATGATTAAATCTTTGGGGCAAATTCAGTCTTTTAAGATATTTAAATGGTACTAGAGATAAGCTAACCAAATTTGGGTCCAAGAAGTTACAATTTATCAAAAATGTAATAAACCATGGCCAGAATATTCATTGCAAGCAGCACATAATGTGGTCCATGAAATGACATTTTAGCATCTCTCTCACTGTGGTCACAGGGAAGTCTGCTGACAGTGCAGACACAGCAATGCTCCATTGATATTTAACAGTTCCCATCTACAAGGTACTTTGCAATATTGTGGCTTTTTATACACTCAAGTCCCTCTGATACTCTATCAGTCATTTTGTTATTTGACACAGTGACATATTCTGTTCTTGGTGTTTTAACTTCACAGGTGAAAACAATCAACATAGCACACAATCTTTCAGAATCTTAACAACAGAAAGAGGAGCTGTTGGGCCTTAGTGGCATTTCAGAAAAGCAGGAATTGCTGGGAGAAACAGCTCTGCAGGGACTTGACTCTAAACTAGTTAGGTACAGATGATGAGGGGTGCTCTGGTAGTGTCCTATCACAAGTGACAAAGGTGGAGAGGGGCTCTAGAACTCAGGTTTCCTTACTTGCAATCCATAACTACTTCAATATCTTTTACCACTACCGACTTCACTCAACTACTACATTCCTAGACCTAAAACTTGCTTGGATCATTGATTCAAGGGAACCCACTGGGGAAATCAAGTGATACAAATGAAATCCCTCCTTGCTTCTAAATCCTTAAAAAATTAGAGAAACAAAAAGAGGGAGATAGGCAGGGGATAGGGGAGACCGTAAGTGCCTCCTACTGGAAAGACTGATTGAAACACTCAGGTAAAATAGCAAAATCAACTCATAAAATAATAGATTCATCTTCCTGCAGCTAAAGATAAATATTAAATAATCCTGGGTGCTGCTGGCTGAAAATTAATTTCTGTAAGGCAAATAGTGTAGTATGTATATGTGTTTCAATTTCTGTTTGGCAAGGTGCCTATTTTGAGCATCCTGCACAGACCTTTGAAGTACTTGGGTTGCTCTGATAACGCAGATGCTTAAACAAGAATTGCCTCCTTGAGGCTCCCAGGCACTGTAAAAAGTGTGTTTTGGATTGTCAGGCTCCCAACTAATTCCAGGTATTCAGCCTAAAAACACAATATTTTTTAATGCATTAATGATACATTGCAGCCTTTCTGAATTGAATTGTGCCAGAAGACAGGAGTGACATTAACTTATTAGAGGAGTCACAAAGTGCTGAACCACTGCAATTTGTGTTCCCCAAATTACAGTCAGGTGCAGTGGCATGGGGCAAGTTGAAACAGGATACAGAGTGAGAAAAAAGTGCTTCAGATAGAGCTCTCTAATGATTAATTTACAATAGAAGGAAGGAACAAAGGGCAAATAATGCATTGTATTCTAAATCATGAACCTATTAGAGTCATCCTGCCTGGCTACTCTTATACCATTTAAGAGCCAAGACATTTTATCCCCCTAGTTGTTTTAATGGTGCTTCTCTAAAACTGGTGTTTGCCAAATCACATAAAATGTCCTTAGGAAGCCAAACACACTCACTCAGGACCACCTCCACTGAAACTTTCAGGATGGTTAAAATAAAAACCACCACCAAAACAACACCAAAAATACACAGCATAAACTTTTTCAGAATTTCTGTCAAAGCCACAGTCATTATTTGTCTTAATCATTAACATGGATCCCTGGAAGAATCTGGTAGGGGTACAGGGGTTAGCGCATAATTTTCTGGACCAAATAGAGTGAGTTGTTACTAGTCATGGAAAGAAAAAAACGTTGCTGAGGAGTCTAAGAATGGAGCAACCCTCACTGCCAGTTTCTTTCTATAGAAAGATTTAGTGGAATTCTGCATTTATAAAATGGAGCCATAAAGTGAGATCCCTCCGTTTGATGGTCTACCAATACTCCATGCCCCTTTCCAGAAGAAACATTCAGTCCAGCAAACTGACCACATTCTAACATGCATCATTGCATTCCATCTTCTCTGAACACCTCCTGGAATTTCATGTGGTCTTCATTTCATATGGTAAATCAATACGAACTGCTGGAAAATTGCCCTTAATGGTGACTGTGTTTCAGTACTGAGCAACATGACTCCTGAATGAAGGTGAATGAGGGCACTTAACACACAGTGTGGCAGCTTCTGCCAGGCATGCCAGGAAGAGGCCTCCGCGGTTAAATGTGGCTGTGTCTCCCAATCAGAGATGGGAAAGATTCCTGACTTCAGGAGAGAATACCAGGTGACACAGAGCTACAAAATATTATGTTATTTTCTTCATCTTTCTTTCTAAGCTTGATTTATTTGACAAAATCAGTTAAAGGAAATGCTCTTTACCAGGTCAATCTTCCAGTTAATCCAAACCCTCTCTCTCTACCCCATTCTCTCTCATTTTTCTGTCAGGGTTCATGGCTACTGGAGGTGCTGCCCACAAGCCCACCAATGCTCAGAACTGCATTTCTTGTCACCAGGAAGAAAATATGATTTTTTTCATCATATGATAAACATTCAAAATGTAAAGACCGCCATGGACCGACATAAACTGGGAATGACTTTTGAAGAACAACTTTAATGGGGATGGGAATCTGTGGCAGTGGGAGAAGGGTGGAAGAGATGGAAATAATAGCAGCACAGTTTCTGGAAAGGGGATGGAGAACAAGAGGGACCAACATGCGAAAGAGGAAAGGGTGTAGAGAAGAGAAACCGCGGAATGCCCAAGATTCATTTTATTCTTGTCAGGCCCAGATTTTCTAACGACAAATTTTGTAAATGTCTGTGTTTTGTTTTTGAATAGCAATCTATTTAGAATTATCCAGCTCTAGTTATTTTGCAACATTTCTGGGTACATTTCATAACCTGATATTTAGTTAACAGCCCAGGATTACTGGCCACTGTGTTAGGCACAGGGGACCTGGCTGGGAATGGAACCAATGTGGTTCTTGCCTCTCCAGATCTTCTGTCGCTGTAACGGCACTTGGTAAGCATTATGGAAAGAGTCTCACGGGGTTAGGGAAGGATCCCCAGAGGAGTGAGAGCCAAGCTGAGACTTTCTTTTTTTTTTTTCTTTTTTGCCCCCAGATAATTTTCTTTGGATTTTCACATTATCTCTAATCCATGTAAATCCACATTCTCTGCATTTTGATTGGCAGATAAAAACTTCAGCCTTGCCTCTGCTAAAATTGCAGCAAAAATTTAATTATGTTATATTGGACTATTAAGGTTATGTTTTAATGATGATTTTCAGCTGAAATTCTTTTAAAAAATTTATTTTATTTATTTTTTTTAAAAATTTTACTTTAAGTTCTGGGATACATGTACAGAAAGTGAAGGTTTGTTACACATAAGTATATGTGTGCCATGGTGGTTTGCTGCACCTATCAACCCATCATCTTGGTTTGAAGCCCTGCATGCATTAGGAATTTGTCCTAATGCCATCCCTCCCCTTGCTTTCCACTCCCTGACAGGCCCCCATGTATGATGCTCCCCTCCCTGTGTCCATGTGTTCTTATTGTTCAGCTCCCACTTATGAGTGAGAACATGTGGTGTTTGGTTTTCTGTTCCTGTGTAAATTTGCTGAGAATGATGCTTTCCAGCTTCACTCATATCCCTGCAAAGGACATGAACTCATTCTTTTTTGTGGCTGCATAGTATTCTATGGTGTATATATGCCACATTTTCTTGATCCAGTCTATCATTAATGGGCATTTCGGTTGGTTCCAAATCTTTGCTATTGTAAATAGTCAAGCTGAGACTTTCATAACATGGAGAAACAAGTCTGATCATCTTTGTGAGTCTAATCTCACAATTTCAAAAGCTAGGAATCTCCTCCTTGCCCTGGCTAAGGCACCATAATGAGGCAACTAAGAACACAGGGCTCATGTGGCAAGATGCAGAGCTGGTCAGACAGCGGACAAGACAGTGCCCCTCAATCCTGGGAGGCCAAAGAAGACGACAGTGGTGGAGTGGGGTTCAAGGCTAAACTTAAGTTTCTAAAATGTCCCAAGCACAGTGTGTGGCTATGCCTCTGGGAACATAAAATGAATACTACTCATGACCCTGCATCCCCCCTTCCTGGTAAAAATGCCTTCAAAAAAAGAAAAGCAGATGCAAGTGGCAGTACATGTTTGATCTTCTCTCATCCCTTGAGCGCTGTGGCATTGTGCTTACTCTATGCCTTGCTTCACTGGGTGATACGGTTCCCAGGGTCCTGGTTCTAACCACAAATGATAGTTGAGTACAAACGAGGTCTGTCAGAAATGAAAAAACTTCAAAAAGGAACGATACCAAAATCTTCATTGGACTTTTGTAGTTTAGGGTAAATCAAATGTCCAACTCTACATGGATGGTTAAGCTTGATACAAAACAAGCCTGGAATAGCAGGGAATTAATCTGATCATGCACCTTCAGAAAGGGTTATTATTAATTACTATCTTTGACCATATTCCCATGATGCAGAATACTTTGAAGTGTAAAAAAATGCAATCATCCAAGGGCTTAGACTATCTCATGTCAAATATCTGTATGGTTAGGGGAAAAGTGAATATTTGCCAGTATGCACAAAATATCTGAGGGATGGATTGTTCACTTTTGTTTATATAGGCTGTCTGTTATAAATGGGTTTAATTATTTTCCCCATTTGCTTTTATAAGCACTTTCTCTCCTGTTGTGTCAGGGTTTTATCATTATTACTATTATTATTATTATTATTTTTAATCCTGGAAAAAGGGGAAAAGATTCAATAAGGAAAAAGCACAAATGCTGTAAAATCCACTGTAATAATGTGTTCAATAGGAACTGTGGTCATTGCAGGGTAAAGTTACACACCTACTCATTCTTTTGTGATGATCATGTTTTTACTATTTCAAACTTAATACTTTTTCTAATATATTATATGTTACCTCCCATGTATTTAAGCTGTACTTAAAAGCATGCTAAGAACTGGTAATTCTTTAATGGTTGTTCACTTACAAGCGATTGTGGGTCATTACACAATCATTTAAAGGGCATTAATGAGAACCATTTAATGGTTTTAGTAGAATATCATTGTAAGGGACAGGGGAAAAGTTACTGGCTGTAAATTTTTATGACCATTTCTTACAAAATGTATTACTTTAAAGATTTATGTATGTAACAATGAGTACAATAAAAGCCATGCTAAAAATAATTTGAAATCAAAGTAATGCATATAGATAAGTCTTTGCTCCGCTACCATTGGGTAGACCTTAAAAAAAAAATCTTCCTTTTCTCCTTCCTTCTCCTCTTTTTTTTTTTTTTTT
>PVKP010002307.1:0-126064 GCA_004027715.1 Plecturocebus donacophilus
TCCATCTGGAAATGCGGCGTCCACTCACCCTCTGCACTTTCACTGGGAGCTGCAATCCTGAGCTGATCTTATGCGGCCATCTTGGATCTCTCTCGGTAGATACTATTATCAGCTCATTTTATGGATGAAGAACAGAAGCATGGAGAGGTAAAGTAATTTATTTAAGGTTACCTAATTGTGTGGTAGAGATTACACTTAAGCCTACATACCATCTGGCCCCAGGTTCTATGCTCCTAACCATATATAATTTTTATATAAACATCATATAAATATATGATATATAGTTGGATTATATGGTGTGGTAGGACGATGTGGGATGTAGTTATTTGTTTCTTAAGCCATGTGGTTGGTATACTATTGTTTATCATAATATTCCGGATATCTTTTTAAATATTTGAAATATTCCATAATATACTATTATACTGCTTAATGGCATGTGAATATAGGACCTGAGTCCCCATTAGGTCCTGACATAGCTGGCATATAAAATACAGTTACTGGGGCTATTCCATATTTTTGTTACACATATGTCTGTGCTCAGTCTCTGTATCAGCACTGAAAATTAGAGAAGATAGCCATCCAGATGGCAGAAACTTTGAGAGGACCATATTGCTGGTCATAATTTGTGAAGGATCACCTCTTCTCAGAAGTACATGAAAACATTTCAGCAGAGCCTCTAGCATCTCCTGGCTTAGGCAGAGAGGCTGGAGCATTGGGTGGGAGCCTACGTGGGTGGGTGCAGGCACTGGGCTGCAGCTATTCCTTCCTGCTCACATTCAGGGGATGAGCTGTGCTGGGATTGGGGAGCAGTCTCCGTTGTTCAGAGCATTCCATTAGATAGGGGATGGAGAAGTGCCACAAGGGACAGCAGGAAGAATCTTGTTTGTGCACAGGTGAATTCCTTGCCCTTATTGCCTTCGCCGCTGATCCCAAGAAAGGGATCTGAACTGGAAAAGCAAACTTCTGGTAACACTAAGCTTTTTCATTTCCCTTTTTCTGGATTATAAGATTCTAGAGGAGCTCATAAAATCTCCAAGTAAACTGTTTTTTCAGCCTGTCTTATTGGTTAAGAAATAAAATATATAATTTAAAAAATCTCTTAACATACTTACTTTGATATACTTTGTTTGAATTTCAGTATTTATAAATAAAAAAATAGTGAGTGGGGTTTAAAAAAGCCTCTTAGACACAAATATGTGATGACTTTATAACATTTATTAGTGTAGAAAATTATAAAATAGGTAAAAGCATAAATAAGGAAAAGAAACCATAATGTCTACACAGTTAGCCTTTGTTATATCCCATTCCACTGACTTTCTTCTGCAAATATATTTAAATTATGGACATGTTAACATACTTTTAAGCCTAAACATTTTATTTTTTTAATAGTTTTTATTTTAGCTTCAGAGGTACTTGTGCAGGTTTGTTATATGTGAAATTGCATGTCACATGGGCTTGAGATACAGATTATTTCATCACCCAGGTAATAAAAATAGTAGTAACCACTAGGTAGTCTTCTGATCCTCTCACTCCTCCCATCATCCACCCTTAAGTAGGCCCCAGTATCTATTGTTCCCTTCTTTGTGTTCATTTGTTCTGAACATTTAGCTCCCACTTATAACTGAGAACACGCAATATGTGGTTTTCTTTTCCTGCATTAGTTTGCTTAGGATAATGCCTCTAGCTTCCTCCATATTGCTGCAAAGGACATGATCTTGTTCTTCATATGGCTGTGTAGAATTCAGTGGAGTATATGTAATACCTTTTCTTTATCCAGTCTACCACCGATGGGCATTTAGGTTGATTCCATTCTTTGCTGTTGTGAATCGTGCTGCAATGAACATACATGCACGTGTGTCTTTATGGGAGAAAGATTTCTATTCCTTTGGGCAAATATATTCTGCTTTTCTGTAGGCTGTCTGTTTACTCTGTTGATCATGTGTGTTGCTATGCAGAAGCTCTTTAGTTTAATTAGATCCCATTTGTCGATTCTTGGTTTTGTAGCAATTGTTTTTGGCATCTTCATCATGAAATCTTTGTCAGGGCCTATGTCCAGGATGGCATTTCTTAGGTTATCTTCTAGGGTTTTTACAGTTTTAGGTTTTATATTTAACTCTTGGATTTATCTTCAGTTGAATTTTGTGTATAATATAAGGAAGTCAATGTCAGTCTTTCGCTATGGCTAACCAGTTATTCCAGTATCATTTATTGAATAGGGAGCCCTTCCCCTATTGCTTGATTTTGTTGACTTTATCAAAGATCACATGGTTGCAGGTGTGAGGTGTTATTTCTGGGCTCTCTCTTCTGTACCATTGGTCTATGTGCCTGTTTTTGTACTAGTACCATGCTGGTTTGTTTACTGTTGTGTCGTAGGATAGTTTGAAGTTGGGTGATGGGATGCCTCCAGCTTTATTCTTTTTGCTCAGGATTGCCTTGGCTATTGGAGCTCTTTTTTGGTTCCATATGAATTTTAAAATAGTTTTTTCTAGTTTTATGAAGAATGATATTGGTAGTTTGATAGGAATAGCATTGAATTTGTAAATTGCTTTGTACAATATGGCCATTTTAGTGATATTGATAGTTCCTGTTCATGAGCATGGAATGTTTTTCCATCTCTAAGTTCTTTAAGCAGTGTTTTGTAATTCTCATTGCAGAGATCTTTCAAATCCTTGGTTAGCTATATTCTAGGTATTTATTCATTTTGTGGCTATTGTGAATGGGATTGTATTTTTGATTTAGCTCTCAGATTGGACATTGTTGACGCATGGAAATGTTGCTGATTTTTTACATTGATTTTGTATCCTGAAACTTTGCTGAAGTTGTTTATCAGGTCTAAGAGCTTTTGATCAGAGACTATGGGGTTTTCTAGGTATAAATCATATTGTCTGCCAACAGGATAGTTTAACTTCCTCTTTTTCTATTTGAATGCCTTTTCTTTATTTCTCTTACCTGATTTTTCTCGCTAGAATTTTTAGTACTGTGTTGAATAAAAGTAATGAGAGTTGGAATCCTTGTCTTGTTCTTGTTTTCAGAGAGGATGCTCCCAGCTTTTGCCCATTTGATACAATGTTAGCTATGGATTTGTCATAAATGGTTCTTATTACTTTGAAGTATGTTCCTTCAATGCCTACTTTGTTGAGGGTTTTTAACATGAAGTGATGCTGAATTTTATCAGAAGTCTTTTCTACATCTATTGAGATAATGTGCTTTTTGGTTTTACTTTTGTTTATGTGGTGAATCACACTTATTAATTTGCATTAAGTTAAACCAACCTTGCATCTCAGGAATAAATCCTACTTGATCATGTTGGATTGGCTTTTTGATGTGCTGCTGGACTTGGTTTGCTAGTATTTTGTTGAGGAGTTTTGCTTCTATGTTCATCAAAGATATTGACCTAAAGTTTATTTTGTTGTTGTTGTTGTATTTTTGCCAGGCTTTGGTATCGGAATGGTTCTGCCTTCATAGAATGAGTTAGGGAGGAGTCCTTTCTTCTTAATTTCTTGGAATAGTTTCTACCAGCTCTTCTTTCTACATCTGGTAGAATTTGGCTGTGAATCCGTCTGGTTCTCAGCTTTTCCTGGTTGGAAGGCTTTTTATTACTGCTTCAGTTTTAGAACTGTTAAAAGAGAAACCTTAGCAAAATTAAATTTAAAAGAGTTTATTTAAGCAAAGAATGATTCATGAAGTGGGCAGCCTTCTGAGCCAGAGTAGGCTCAGAGAGACACCAGTGCAGCCACATGGTAGAAGATTTATAGGCAGAAAAAGGAAAGTGACATACAGAAAACAGTGGTGAGATACAGAAACAGCTCAGCACTTGTCTTATTTAAACACAGTTTCAACATTTGCCCCCTTTGATTAGGCAAAACTCAGTGATTGCCACAAGAGTAAGTTGCAGTCTGTTTATATATCCATTTGGGTTATAGTTCACTACGTGCAGAGAAACCTTTAGGCCAAACTTGAAAAATGTAAGGAAGCAGCTTTAGGCTAAACTTGATTTGATAGAACTCATTATTGGTCTGATCAGGGATTTAATTTCTTCCTGATTCAATCTTGAGAGGTTGTATGCATCCAGAAGTTTATCCATTTGCTTTCGTTTTTCTAGTTCGTGTGCATGGAGGTGTTCATAGTAGTAGTCCCTGAGGGTTTTCTGTATTTCTGTGAGGTTCGTAGTAATAGCCCCTTTTAAAAATTTCTCCTTATATTTATTTTGATTTTCTCTCTTTTTAAAGTCTAGCTAGTTATCTAACAATCTTATTTATTCTTTCAAAAAACCAATTTCTAGATTCTTTGAACTTTTGTATGTTTTTTAGTGTGTCTTGATTTTCTTCAGTTCAGCTTTGCTTTTGGTTATTTCTTGTCCTCTGCCACCTTTGGGGGGTGGTTCCAGCTTGTTTCTCTGGTTCTTTTAGCTGTGATGTTAGTTGTTAATTTGAGATCTTTCTAATTTTTTGATATGGGCCTTTGCAACTCTGAACTTCCCTCTTAACACTGTTTTAGCTGTGTCCCAGAGATTCTAGTGTGCTTTATCTTTGCTTTCATTAGTTTCAAAGAAGTTCCTGATTTCTACCTTAATTTCATTGTTTGCCCAAAAGTCATTCAAGAGCAGGTTGTTTAGTTTCCATGTAATTATATGGGTTTGAGTGATTTTCTTCATATTGATTTCTATTTTTATTGTGCTGTGGTCTGATGATTTTGGTTTTTTAAAATTTGCTGAGAAATATTTATGACTATTGTGTGGTTGGTTTTAGAAGTATGTGTAATGTGTAGATGAGAAGAATATATATTCTATTGTTTTGGAGGGGAGAGTTCTGTAGATATTTCTTAGGTCCATTTGGTCAAATGTTGAGATCAAGTTCTGAATACTTCTGTTAGATTTCTGTCTTGATGATCTGTCTAATACTGTCAGTGGCATGTTGAAGTTACCCACTATTATTATACATTTATCAAAGTCTCTTTGTAGGTGTCTGAGAACTTGGTTTATGAATCTGGGTGCTCCTGTGTTGAGTGCACATTTATTTAGGATAGCTAGGTCTTCTTTACCATTCTCTCATTCCCTTCTTTGTATTTTTTGATCATTATTGATTTAAACTCTGTTTTTTTTTTCCTGAAATTTGAATAGAAACTCCTGCTTTTTTTCTGTTTTCCATTTGCTTCACCAATGTTACTCTATCTCTTTACTTTGAGCCTATGGGTGTCATTACATGTTAGATAGGTCTCTTATAGACAGCATATAGTTGGGTCTTGCTTCTTTATGCAACTTGCCACTCTGCCTTTTAATTGAGGTATTTAGCCCATTTAAATTCAAGGTTAATATTGATATGTGCAAGTTTGATCCTGTCATCTTATTAGTAGCTGGTTACTATGCAGACTTGATTGTGTAGTTCTTTATAGTGCCGATGCTCTATGTGCTTAAGTGTGCTTTTGTGCTGGCCAGTATTGGTCTTTCCTTTCCATATTTAGCACTCACTTAAGGACCTCTAGTAAGGTAGGTCTAGTGGTAACAAATTCCCTTAACATTTGCATATCTGAAAAGGATCTTATTTCTCCTTTTCTTTTGAAGCCTAGTCTGGCCAGATATGAAATTCTTGGCCAGATATGAAATTCTTGGTTGGAATTACTCTTTTTTAAGAATGCTGAATGTAGGCCCCTAGTCTCTTCTGGTTTGTAAGGTTTCTGCTGAAAGGTCTGCTGTTAGCCTGATGGGATTCCCTTTGTAGGTGACCTATCCGTTCTCTCTGGCTGTCTTTAACATTTTTTCTTTCATTTTGACCTTGGAGGATCTGATAATTAGTGCGTTGGGGATTGCCATCTTGTAAGGTATCTTGCAGGGGTTCTCTGCATTTTCTCAATTTGAATATTGGCCTTTCTAGCAAGGTTGGGAAAATTTTAGTTGATGATATTTTCAAACATGTCTTTCTGTTGCTTGCTTTCTCTTCCTCTCTAAGGAGGGATCAAAGATGCCAATGAGTCTTAGATCTGGTCTCTGCATAGTCCCATATTTCTCAAAGGTTTTGTTCATTCTTCTTTATTTTTTTCTTCATTTTTTTCTGAATTATTTCAGACAACTGCTCTTTAAGGCCTGAGATTCTTTCCTCAGCTTGGCAGATTATGCTGTTGATATTTGTGTTGTATTATGAAATTCTTAAGTGAGTTTTTCAACTCTATCAGATCAGTTTGGTTCTTTCTTAATACGGCCATTTCATTTTTTTTATCTTCTGCATCATTTTATTGTATTCCTTAGATTCCTTGCATTGGGTTTTAACTTTCCCCTGGATGTCAATGATCTTTGTTCTTAGCCATATTCTAAATTCTATTTCTGACATTTCAGCCTGGTTAAGAACCATTGCTGGGGAACTAGTGTGGTTGTTTAGAGGTAAGAAAACACTCTGACTTTTTGAGTTGCCATAATTCCTACATTGATTCTTTGTCATCTGTGTGGGCTGATGTTCCTTCAATCTTTGAAATTGCTATCCTTCAGGTGAGTTTTTTTGTTTTTATTTTCTTTAATGCTCTTGGGAGTTTAGTTGTGGTATAAAGTGGCTTCAGTTGACTAACTTCAATTTAGTTAACTCCTGGGTCTTGGAGGAGCCCTCTTTGATTACCATCTTCATGCCCACATTTCTTTTTTTGGGTGTTCTGCTCCATGTGTCTCCCTCTGTCAGGGGCCAAAGCTAGCAGACAGGCTATATCCTTTCCAGGTCAGCCATAATCTGCTGTCCAAGTGCTTCCAGGGGGAGCATGGGGTTATACCTACTTGCAGAATTCAGACAAAAGTGAGACCATTAGGCAGGAAGCTCTAGCAGGTGTGACCTGTCTGGCTGCAAGAAGTAGGCTGGATAGAGTTGCCTGTCCTGCCATCCAGGTATTTCAAGGGCAGCAGGAGGCCTATCTCTTGCCAAATTCAGGCAGAAGTAGAGCCTCTGGGATGGAAGCTCTAACAGGTGTAGCTTCCCTGGCTACGAGAGGTGGGCATAGTGGAGGTACCCACCCTGTCATCAGGTTGTTCGCCTGGACAACAGGCAGCTGCAGGTTCAGGCAAAAGTGGGAGTGCTGAAGCCTCAACTGTTAAAGCCGTGACTGCACCTATGTCTAGTTTAAATGTATTTCTAGTTTTTAACACTATGCCAGGCACATGGTATGCATGTATTAAAATTTGTAGAAAAAATGAACTCAAGAAGACAATAAAAGTATTTCATGTCTTATGTATTTTTATTTTGGAACATACCTGTTATCCTCATATGAGGACCTTTTTTATCTTTTTTTAACAATTTTGCCTTGAGTTTGATTTTTTAGTTAATACCACTATCTCTACTTTTCTGTGTTTTATTTCATGTGCCTAATATATTTTACCCATCACTTTATTTTTAAACCACATATCATTTTATTTTAGGTGGGATACACCTGGGATATTGTATAATAGAATTTCCTTTATGATGCTGTGAGTCATTTGTTTTGTAATTGAGTTCAACTCACATTTGTTGTTGTAATTCATGTTACCTGTTAGTTTTGCCTTCTTGTTTCTTGCTTTCGTTTTCTTCTTTCTCTTCTTTCATTTCCATATTATCTGCAGATATGGTTTTTGTTTCCTTTGTCTCCACCCCACCCAGCAATAGGAAGATGTACAATTGATTTTTTTTTCCTATTCTTATTCAGTACCATGATTTTACTAGCATATTTGAATCTGTTTTCTGTAAGTATCATCATCAAGGAAGAAATCAGACTTTCATTTCTCTCAACCATCTAATAAATTCCTAGATGCTCTTCATTGATGAAGCCTCTTGTTCCTCCTTCCAGATATAATGAATATCAATGAAGATATTTTGTAGACATTAAGAGCATAGCAGTGGTTGGCCAGGGGATGTGGCATTTTAGGGGCAGGTGTGAGCTTCAGAGAGCCCTCCCTATCACACCTCAGACCCAGCATCTATTGCTATGTCAGCTCTAGTACCCAGGCCCATCAAGGGTCTTTCAGTCACAGAGATTATTGTAACTCTTTCCTACTTAGATTGTGATTTTGCTTCCAGTCAGAGCAGCTGCTTCAATAAATAGTACTCTCTCCAAATTCATTTTAAAAGCAAAAGCTTTTAAAAATATTGTAAAAAATCTCTCCTTGTAATTATTTTCCACCAGTAATTTGCCTGGAAATAGGTGATATTAAAAAAAAAAATCATGAAGTTCTTGTTATATAACTTTCCTGAATCCAGTTCAACTCCTCAGTTTATTAGTGAGTATCTAATGCATATAAATCATATTCCTTGCCCAAAAAGTAGGTTGAAGCCTAGCAAAGCTATATCTTAAACTATTAGCTCGAAAGTAGGGTAATGTTACAATTACAAATATTTCACCTTTAAAAAAGTTGTGAATTATCATGATGTAATAAAATGGGCAAAATGCCTTCTACACCACTGTCCTTTTTCTCTATTGTCTTATGTTCATTTATTTTTATTTATTTAACATACCTTCTAAAATGCTTACTACATGCCAGATAATGTGATATACAAGCCCTTTTCAAGTATTAAGCCATTGAATTCTTATAACAACCCTAGAGGCAGGCATTATTATATTAATTCTACTGATTAGAGGGCTGAGGATTTGCCTTCACACAGGGCTGCCCAGACGCTGTGGTCTGAGACATCACACTCTACCATCTCACCAACATCTGCAGCTTCAGTGTAAGATATGTCTTAGAGAGGAAGCAGGACATGGTACGAAGACTAAGACAAATTTAGGCTTAAATCCCTCGTCTGTCCCTTACTGATTGTGAATGACTATGGTAAGCAGAATCATGGTGAAAGAACGTTCCACACCCCAATCACTGGGAACTGAGATGATATGATGCCACATGCAGGGAAATGTTACTGTACATGGCAAAGAGGCTTTGCAGATGTAATTAAGGCTACTAATCAGTTGATTTTGAGATGAGGAGATGCTCCTGGATTTTTCAGATGGCCTTGACGTTGTCACAGGAGCAGGAGCCCTTAAAAGCAGAGAGGAAGCCAGAGAAAACCAAGGCATGAGCAGGGCTTGCTATGTCATGGCTTGCTCACAGACGGAGGTCATGTGTCAAAAAATGGGACCTCGGTCCCACCATTGTTGAATTCTGCCAACAATAAGGAGGAGCCTGGAAGTGGATCTTCCAGAAAAGAACGTGGCCCCGCTGACACCTTGAAGATGCTGAGGAGAGAATCCAGTCGTTCTGGGTTGCGCTCCTAACTGGCAGGACTGTGAGATAATAAATTGACGTTTTAAGCTGTTAAGTCTGTAGGCCTTTGTTATGCCTCCCCAGCTTACTAAAGCAATTACTTTAGACAAGTTCCTGAACACGGCCAAGTTTGTTTCCTTGTTTGTAGAGTGGCTAATGGTAGGTGTTTCCTGAAGATTACATGAAATCATGGTGACCGAAAAATAATAAGTTAAATAAAGGTAATCACATTTCTCAGGTATAAAAAACATACTGTAAGGGGGTAATAGTGAGACCTTTGATTATGGATGTGGCACTTTATCTGAACTTCAAGGAATAGGCTGAGTTTTGATAGACAATCCAGATTAAAATTCAATCAGTAAAAAATTGAGAGGAGAGAATCCCACGGTTTATCCAAACCTGTCACATGTTGCATAGAAATACCAATTTGCATTTTAATGAGTGGAAGAAAATAACTGATAGCAGACTGTGGCATCTTCTAGAGGCAACTTCCAGTCCTGGAAAACAGAACAGGAGCAAAGAAAATGGAAATCAGCATAGACTATATACTGTGGTTTATAGTTCATATGTTCATATAGCTGCCTGGCAGGGGAGGACTGTGCATGGCTCATTTTTCTTTCTCCCCTGTCCCTTGTACCCTGCATGTAGAGTAGAACTCAAATGTTTCTGCATAAAATGCATCACAGTACCTAAAGGGAAGCATGATTAAAAATTTAAATTTGCAATTGACGTCTGATGTATTTGATATAACAACCTCTGCTTTTCTACAGAACTCAAAGGAAGCTAGACTGTGAAATGAATTTTAGAGAGTGTTAATTCAGAGATGATGGCCCTGCTGGCTTGTTAAGAAGTGCCAATATAGAAGAGGTGGCAGGGAAAGCCAGCCTGGGGTGATGAGGGAGGCATGGTGCGATAGGGGCTGCCGAGTTCCCTAGGACGGCCGCAGCAAACCACTGCAAACTTGAGTGACAAAACAACAGAAATGTATTATCTCACAGTCTTGGAGATAAGAAGTCCAGAATCAAGGTGCTGATAGTGTTTTGGAGGCTCTGAGGGAAATCCTTTCCATGTTCCTTTTGGAGGCTCTGAGGAAAATTCTTTCCATGCCCCTTCCTAGCTCCTGGGAGCTGTGGGTGATTGTTGACCGTCCTTGGCTTATAGAACATTGCTTCCATCTCCGCCTCTGTCTTTGCATAGCCTTCCCCTCTTATGTCTCTTTCCAGGACACTGGTTATTGGATGTAGAGTTTACCTGGGTAATCCAGGATAATCTCATCTCAAAAATTTTAACCTAATTACATTTGCAAAACTCTTTATCCAAATAAAGTTACATTCACCAGTTCTAGAGTTTAAGACTTTTCTGAGGGTCACATTCAACTCATTACAAGAACGACCATCTAAACCTCATTGAGAAATAACACATATCTTTATAAATGTGGGATACTGACAGAAAATAAGAAAGCAAGCTCAGTATAGCTAATTAATGTGGATATTAAGTTAAACAACAGCAACATAAACCTTCCCTAATTTGGGCTCAGGTAAATATTAGTATAAACTTCTACATGAAGTGAAAAGTTTCTTCTTAGAAGAAAAAGGTTTACATCTCTGAAAAAGTGGAGCCATTAAAGGGAGCTAGAATGTATGAATCTCTCCTCGTCCATTGCAGACTTGCAAATATTCTAACATTAAAAATAAGAAAAGATTAAGAAATATAATACAATTAAAATATATTATTCTTCTACTTTGATTTCAGTTTTTAAAAATTTATTGCCACTAGTTAGGTCTGACAATTTTAGTTGGAAATTGTAGTGATTCAGTATTATTTGTCTTGCTTGTTTTTCTTTTAGTGCATATATTATTTGTAGAATAATCTTTGTTTTGCAGTTTGCATGAGATTAAGCTAATTTCCAATTATTATCCTGATAATTTTATGAGTTAATATACACAATAATGCTTTATAGTGTAGAATAGCATGCAAGTATAATGCAGAATTTTATTGCCTAAAGAAAGTCACATGATCACATTTAAGTGGATGACAATACAACCAGAAGGATAAAAAGTTAGACTGTTTGAGGACATCCCTAAGTACCACAGCTTGGAATTACAAAGAAATGATAATATACTGACTTCAAAATGACAATAGATTTTTTTATTCAGTTTGTAGATACAAACCCTCCATGTCTGATCAAAAGTAATTGGGTATTGACAAGTGAATTCTATTTACATCATTATCTCTGGAACAAATTAAAAAGCGTATTCTTAACAAAATTTCTTCTGGAAATAACAAAAACACTACCAATCTTCTTGTTCTTTCTTAACTGAGTTATAGCAGAGAACATCATTTCCAGAACACTGTTAGAGTTTTGGGTAGTTCCAAATGTTTGAGCTGCCTGAGTCAAACTATTAGATTGATGTCAAGTATGAGTGTGTGTGTGAGTGCGTGGATGTGTGCTGTGCAACCTGTTACAACTACTTACTCGTACTTGAGTTCTCCTCTTTTAAGTACCTGTAAGAAATCACCTCCAACTCCCCTGGAGTTAGATGTGGCCATATGACTTTCTTGGAATTGGCTGGGAGTGACAACTGTCACTCCTGGATAGAAGTATTTAATTGCCTGCAGGCCACTTCTCTGACATTTTCCCGTTGGTTCTGATAACCAGCACAGCATGCTCTGCATGGCAGAATCGCCTATCACTTTGCATTTCTGAATGAGCAACAATGGACGACAGAGCTCCCAGTGAACCACGACGGCCATGCAGTGGGAATAAAAATAAATCTTTGAGATTTGGGGGTGATGATGGATTATTGAAATAGCCACAAATTCTTCCCACCACCATGTGTGTGCCCTTTTGCAACATGACTTGCTGCTTTTCTCATAAAGGAGTTGGTTTTCTTTCTCTACCCCTTTAAAATTAGGCTGTATTTGTGACTTGCTTACATCAAGGGAAACTGAGAAATGGCATAGAGGCTGTTCTGGGTGAATGCCTTTAAAGCTTCACAACTTCTGTTGACTACCAACACCCACATGCAGGCATGTGAATGGATCTGCCTTGGACCATGCTGTCCCCGCTGGGCCACCAGATGACTGCAGCTACATGAGTGACCCCTGGTAAAACCAACAGAAGAACCTCCAGCTGAACCCACTCCAAATGACTGACACACAGAACTGTGAGGGTGTAAACCTAGGCTGTTTCAGGCACTAAGTTTGGGTGGTTTGTTTGAGGCAGAAGATAATGATGCAGCATAAACTAGCTTATACGGATTGGTACACGTGTATATATGTAGTATAAATATGTGTATATGATTTATATACACACACTGATACATGTATATATCAAATTAATTCTTATCACCAAGCTAGATAAGGAATATGATCCAGTTTTTGTTTTATAAACAAGGAAATTCAGGGGTTCATTGAAATTCCCCTCGTTTGTATCAAGATAATTTAGCAGATGGATACATTAAAGGAATCTTAAAAATAGACTTGAGGAAATCATTCTCTAATAGCAGATTCTTCCTGTAGACAACTGATATTAAATCCAGATTGTGATGTTAGAAGATCAGTATCTTTGTTTTCCTTTCCTTCATCCTGAGGCATTCCAGAACACATTATTCAATCAGTGCCAGACATAATTGAGACCACCTTTAAGGTCAGAAAAGAGAGCACCCATTCACCTTTAGGATTGTGTTTAAGATTACGTCACTCCTAAATGACCCTGCTGTGATTAGTCAAGCCCAGCTCATTTGGGCTGAAATACAGCAAGGAAATCTACTGATGCTTTTAATATAAAAGTTTAGCATAAAAAGATATAGAGGATTGCTTTACAAAAAGAAATTGGAATTCCTGCTGATAAGAGGCTACGGCTAGAAAGAATAGGATTGGTTAAAGTGGTAAGATTTCAATTAAAAGTAAAACTTGGATGAAAACTGTACATTCATTTTATGTTGCTGCTGACCAAATGACCAAAAATGTAGTAGGTTAAAGCAACAAAAAATTTCTATTTTATAATTATTTAAGTCCAGTAGAGATCTCCCTAGCCTGAAATGAAGGTGTTGGCAGTGCTGTGCTCCTTTCTTGAGACTATAGGAGAAAAAGATCACCTTGTTCATTCAGGTGTTGGCAAAATTTAGTTTCTAGTGGTGTAGGACTGAGGTCCCTATTTGCTTGCTGGCTGTCAACTGAAGGCTGCCCTGAGCTCCTAGAACCTCTCTCAGATTCTTGCATGTGGTCCCTACATCTCAGAACCAGCCACTCACAATAAATTCTCGTGTTACTGTCTCTGTAATGCTCTTCCCTTCATTTTCCTTCCAATTTTAAGAACTCATGCAATTAGACTGGATCCACTCAGATAATCAAGGGTTATTTTTTTTTCTATCTCAAGGTATGTAGCCTTAATCATATCTGCAAAGTCCCTTTTGCCATATATGGTGACATAGTCACAGGTCCTAGGGAATAGGACAGGGACGTCCATGGGGGACTGTCATTCAGCCTGCCATAGACTACCAAGATGCACAGGATGACTGGATGCATGGGTTTTAAGGATGTCGTCACCATTGAGTTTCACTTCCCAGGCTGGTCAGTTTTTGGGAAAAAGAACAAACCAATCAAGGCATCTGGGCACCTTGGTAGGACATGTTCTGCAGGAGGAAGAATGAGTTAATATTTGACCTTATTTTTTGTCTGTTTAGAAATGTTTCAGAATTTCCCATAATGCCTTTTAATTATTCTTAAAAAACATTTTTAACAACTTCATCCTATTTAGGAACTCCTTCACAGATGAATGCTTAGTGTTATTTATTGCCCAGCCTCAAGGGACTCACTGGGGTGTTCTCAGGGCTCAGGGAGGTGAGTCTGAATCTTGAGAGTTTAAGAGTCTTCACTGCAGGGTGACATGACCCAGAAACCCCCCTGAAGCCTATTTCCTGATGGTGGGGATTGGTCCTTAAGTGTAAGTGATTGGAAATTATGAGGGAGAAGTCATTCAAGCCAAATCTGTTGGTGATATCCTGAGAGTCTTGTTCAGGCAGGGTAGTATAAAATAGAATCCAGTAATAAAATGACAATCTTCTTTGTGTCTGACCCCTTATGACCTAATAAAAATGTTCACACCATGTGTTTTTCTAATATTTTTAAATAGCTAACATTTCCCTCCCCTGTTTCTCATACTGCAGTGGACCTACCTGGGTGATGTCCTGTGACTCTCTATGTCCCCTTGCCATCAGCGTGGCCCATCTCTAGGGGCTCTCAAACCGATAGAAGACCTTGGGGTGTCAGAAAACAGCCCCAGAGCTTCTAAGCTAGGTGGATTGTTCCTGGTGAGAAAGGTGAAGCCTGAGATCTATTATTAAATGTGGGGCTGTCATTCTTCTCCCTAGGGCAGCTGGTCTAAGGCTTGAGTGGTAGTCATAACTGGGAATGTGAAAGCATCTTTTCAGAACCCAACCTCACTACCTACAGTCCCAAGGTCTCAAGAGAGGGCTATTGCTCATTCCCCTGGAGGAGTAGTTCATGGGATTCCTGTGCTCCCCTGGGTCACACGGGTATAGGGTTCAGTCATCCACTTTGAGAGTCCACCAGCTGGTTTTATCCATTTTCTCAGAGGTTATCACACTTTTTGTGGGTATGAGTCTTGCTAGAAAGACTAGATTTATTAATTAATAACAGACAGATTTATTAAACCTAGATGCCAAATTGCTAATTTGCCACAGAGGATAAAATTTACAGGCATGACAATACTTGTATCCAAGGCAACCTCTTCTGGAAAGGCAGCGTATAGACTGAGAGCAATAGGAGTGTGAGGATTTTGTGGAGTGCTATAATCATATTGTCTATTCTGTAACTTCTGAAAATGATGCTCTGGTGATTAGAAGACCATGTTGTGCTGCTTTGGTGGTTTTACACTAAATGATAGTCCTTGCTTTTCCATTTCTCTAGATTCCCAGCAGGCTTTGTCATGAGAACACATTGCCTCATACTTGCTGCAATGTAGTTGAACAGCTTTTAAATTGGATTATCAGCTAACGTTGCTACCAATTACATGCATATCAATAGCAAGTCATTTGGGGTAAATTAATTTGATCTGTGGGTAACTCATCCATTATTGATTATTTACTAGATTTAATTCCAGAACATAACTGGGGTGCTTTATTGCAACACTTAACAGTGTGCTGCAATCCCTGTTCTACTCAGTGTCAGCTCTCAGCCCAGCAGCATTGGCAGCACTGGTGAGCTGTCAAAGATGCACATTCACCGGCCCTCACACCAACCACTGAATCACACTCTCTTGGGGTGGAGTGTAGGAAACAGCTTTGACAAATCTTTCAGGTGATTCCTTAAACTATGAGAATCATGGTTACAATGGTTACATACATGGATTCTAGGGCTAGAACACCTGGGTTTGCACTGTAGCTATCCCACTGCAGGCTGGGTGCCCTTGGGAAAATTACTTAACCTCTCTGAGACACAGGCTCCTCATCTGTAAAATGAGATTTAATAATAATTCTTACTTCACAGAGTTGTGAGAATTATCTGAATCAAGGCATGTAAAGTGTGTTCTGAATAGTACCTGGCAAATAGCACCCTGTATGTGTTAGCTATTATTCCTGCTTTCATTCCAGGGGTGATAGAGTGAGAATATAGAAGTATCTGTCTTAATTGCTCTGATGTGCCTAGAGCTCAACTTAAAAGGTGGTGGAAGGAAGGGGAGGAGCCTGGTTTTGGTAAGAAGACTGAGCCACTGCATCAGCCCTCATTAGTTCTAAATCCTTCAACACGTCAAATCTATGTGACTCTGTATTTTTCCCCAGGTCAGATACGTCAACTTTGTTTTTTAAGTTACGGTAAAATATACATAACAAAATGTACCATTTTAATCTTTTTTCAGTGTACGGTTCAGTAATGCTAAGTGCATTCACATTGTTGTACATCAGATTTCTAGAACTCTTTTTGAATTTTGAGAAACTGAAACTCTGCACTCATTAAGTAACTTCCCATTCCCCACTGCCCCCCCAGCCCCTGTTGACTGCCATTCTACTTCCTGTCTCTAAGAATTTAACTACTCATCTTACCGAAATCATACAGCATGTGTCTTCATGAGTCTGAGTTATTTCACTCAGCTTAATGTCCTCCATGTTATAGCATGCGTCAGAATTTTTCTCCTTTTTGAGGCTGAATGTTTCATTGTATGGATGAATATTTCATTGTATTGAATCTGTCAGTTTTTCAGATCACTTTTGATCCTCTACCTAAACATCATTGTGTCCCTTGTCCTGCTGAGGCCCCATCAGGAGGAATAGTTTAGGCTGATGATCAAAGCAATCAGAGCCGGGTATTTTTAGTAGACAGTAAATGAAACGCTTAGGGGAAAAGGATCTAAGCTAAGTGCTTCAATTTTAATCCTGAGTGGAACAGACTTTTGAGATGTAACTTATCTAAGTCAAGCTTTCAAAGCACATGGTTAGTTTTTTGGTTGTTTAAAATTACATAATTAAGTGAATTAATTAAATTGAAATTAAAACTAGGAAATATCAGGTTAGAAAATGGAAAAAAAAAAAACTTCATGCATAATTTTAGACCCAAAGAAACACATTAAGTTTTAAATGTATGTTTCTGGAAGTTTTTCTGTATGTATATATTGTACATTTTAAATTAAAATTGGATCATATTATATTTGTCTTTATTGACACACTTAACACATTATTAATATGTTTTTATGCCAATAATTACAGGTCTGTATTATATATCATCATTAGATACTGAATTATATTTTATTGTAATTTATAATTTTTTTCAATCACTCTTTTAGGTTCTTTTATCTTACAACCAATGAACAAAGAGATGCTATTAACAGATATTCAGAGACACTTTTCTGATATTTTTCTTAGACAGCATTCTTCAAGACTGAACTGCCAGATCAAAAAAGTTAAGCATTTTCATGACTTCTATTAAATGTTGGCAAATTACCTTCTGCAATAGTTCATTTTATATGTCAACTTGACTGGGGTTTATATGTCAACTTGACAGGGTGCCCGGATATTTGTTAAGCATTAATTCTGGATGTGTCTGTGAGGGAGTTTCTGGATGAGATTAACTTTTGAATCAAAGGTTTGAGTCAATCAGATTGCCCTATCCAGCATGGCTGGGCCTCATGTAATTTGCTGAAGTCCTTAATAGAATCAAAGGCTGAGCAAGAAAGAATTATTTTTCTCTGCCTGTCTTTGAGAAAGACATTGATTTTCTTCTGCTTTTGGAGTTAGACTCAGAGTAGAACTTATCCCATCAGTTGGCCTGGGTCTCCAGCTGGCCTGTAGATCTTGGACATAATCATGTGTGCCAATTCTTTATGGTAAATTATTTCTCTTTACATATGCGATTGGTTCAGTGTCTCTGGAGAACTCCATCTAACACATCTTCAGAAAACATTAAAACTGTTTATGCTTCTGTTGGTAGTGAGTAAAAGTGCCTCAAGTTAAACCTTGCTAATACTGGATATTTTTCTTTAGTTTTTCCCAATTTGAAAATGCTATATCGTTAATAAAACATTCAAGTAATATTTATTAAGCACCTGCATGTGTCAGATACTGTGCTTGGCAGGCACCTGGACTGTAGCATTGCCCTTACAGAACTGATATTGTGGGGATTGTAGGAAAACTGGATAGTAAGGGCCGTGATGAGTGCTCTGCTGGGAGACATACCAAGTGGTATAGCATTGCAAAGCCGGGCTCCTATTAGCATTGAAAGTCAGGGGAAGCTACCAGTTAAGTGACATCTAAGTTGATAACTTGAACATTGATAAAAGTTTTCCAGGCATTCAGTTGAGAATCAGTGGTTCTGAAAAACAAGAACACAAACAAACCACAGAGGCAGGAAAAAGCAGAACAAGGTCAGACACGGTATACATTTGTTTCAATTTGTATGTCCTTGATTTCTAGAGAGGCTAGACACTTTAAGACACTTACTGAGCATGTGTTTTTTGTTTTTTTTCTTGTGAATTGTTTATTCCTATACTTTGCCTGTTTTGCTAAAAATCCAAATATACAGTGTATTTCTTTTCTATCTGTTTCTATAAACCCTCATTGGAAATATATTAGCCCTTGGCTCATCATACATTTAACATACTGTTTGGGGCTTATATATTTTTTTCATAAATTGCCTATTCACAACCTTTGTTCATTTTTCCTTTGAGATGTTCAGCAGTTTTTCTTGGGTTTTTTTTTTTTTCATTTTAAGATTTCTCTCTAAATTGAGTTAATTAAATTAAATTAACTCAGTCTCATAGTCAATGATTTTTTTTCTTTATTACTCATCTTTTATTTATAGTCTTTTTGACTCTGTAGAAATTTAAATTTTGAAGTAGTTATATTTGTCAGCCTTTTTCTTGAAATGGTAAACGCTTCCCAATAAATTTTTATTGAGATACATGTGAGACTTCTGATAAGGTTTGTACTGACAAGTTTTGGAAAATACATGACTCATGTAGGCATGACTACAGTGAAACTGTAGAACATTTCTCTTTCCTGAGAAAGGGCCCTCATGTCCTGCTCTAGTTCATTCTTCCCATAAACCCTGCAGGCCTCAGGCCATTCCTGCTCTGATTTCTATCGCCATGGATTAACTTTGCCTGTTCTAAAACTTCCTGTGAATGTAGCCTTATAGTGTGTTCTTTGTTGTATCTGGCTTTCTTCCCAATATAATGTTTTTTGTTTCACCCATGTTGTTACATATTATGAATAAAGCTAGTGTGAGCATTTTTGTGTCAGTCTTTTTGTGTGAACATGCTTTCATATTTCTTGGGCAGGTAGCTAGGAGTAGAATTGCTGGATCACAGACACGATGTATGTTTAACTTCATAAGTTGGCAAGCAGTTTTCCATAATGGCTGTATTATTTTCAGTCTCACCAGTAAGGAATGGAAGTGTCTATTGTCCTGTATCTTTACTAAGACTTGTTTCGTATTTTGAATTAATTTCTATGTAAACCCTGAGACAATAGGAACCTAACTTTATCTTTCTCTAGTGGTTTAGCCACTTGCTCCTGTAATACTGTCTTCATCAAATAGTTCATAATTGCTCCATTGCTTTAAATACCAGAATGATTTTATAGGCATTTTTTTCCCTTTTTGGACTATCTACTTATTCCCGTGGGCTCTTTGTCGCTCAGTTTTCATCACTGTTGTTTATACACTTAGGTATCTGATAGTGAAAATCACTCTTCTTTACTTGTTTTTTAGTTTCAAAAGATTGCTGACTATCCTCATGTGTTTAATCTTGCATGGAATTCAGTATTATTGTAATAGAAATTTGATTTTTTATAAGTAAAGGAATGGCGGAAGGATAAAATTACAAAATTGTTCCAGCCTTCTAAACATTTTTGCCCAAGAAAATAACAGCACAAAATCTCACTATTATTATTATTTTTTAAAAGAAGCAGTAGGTGTTATTCTTACATAGTGAATGCAGGAAGAGTTCTTCAAAAATTCTATACCTAGCTGGAGGAGTTCAGAAGTCTTTTTAATTAGTGCTTCAGGCATCATGGAAATTCCTATAGAAAGTAATTTTAAAAGTTCTCTACTTCTGGAAATCTATTTTTGGAAGGGAATTTACATTCCTTGTTAATCTGTTCCGGATATGGCTATGATACTCTCAAGGCATGCCACCAGGGCAGATCAGCTGAGCTGTCTGACTCAGCCCTCCGCCTGACTTCACAGAGTCACCTACCGATGAAGCAAGTCTCTTACCAAGAGATTATTTACTCGCCGCAAAGCCAGCTCTAACCTTACCTGCATACATACAGATCACTTGTAACCAAAAAGCTTGGTTTTAGGAGAGAATGGTTGTGGCTCACATCAAGGAAAGAACAGTCGATGCTGAATATTTGGGAATGGCTGTTCAGTTGAAACAAATTTTCAGATATATTCATTAAAATCTAAGACAGTAAGCGATACAGTATCATGCAGCTTCTTTTGTTTATGTTTTCTGGAGGTTAAGATCCTAGGAAATCAAAACAGAAAATAAGAGTGAGCAAGTATATGGGGACATTGAAATGGCTGTGTACTATGAGTGTGAATGTAAAATGGTGTAACTGCTTTGAAAAACAGTATAGTGATGATGTCTCGAAAACTTAAAAATGGAATTACCACATAATCCAGCAATTCTACTTCTGGATTTGTACTCAAAAAGCTTGACAATAGGGTCACAAACAGATATTTGTACACCTGTGTTTATAGCAGCTTTATTCACAACAAATAAAAGGTGGAAGTAAACCAAGCATCCATCAACAAATGAATGGATAAGCAAAATGTGGTCTATACATAGAATGGAATATTATTGAGTCTTAAAAAGGACAGAATTCTGACATATGCTACAACATGGGTGATAAAAAGGAAGGAAATTCTGACATTTGCTACAACTTGGGTGATTCTGAAGGATGCCATGCCAAGTGAAATAAACTAGTCACAGAAGGGCAAATACTATATAATTCCACTCGGAAAAGGCACACAAAATAGTCAACATCATAGAGACAGGAAGCAGAAAGGTGGACGCTAGGGGTTGAGGTGGGGTGGGAAATGGGGAGTTATTTGATGGGGATAGGGTTTCAGTTTGCAAGGTGAAAACATTCTGGACATGGCTGGTGGTAATGTACACTCAAATGTGAATGTACTTAATGCCACTGAATTGTTCACTTAAAGTGATTAAAATGGTAATTTTTATGCTATATATATTTTACCACAATTAAAATAATATTTTTTAGAAAAGTAAATGCAACAGAAGAAAAATGCATATCTCATTTGCACTCACTCAAATGAGATATGGATTTACCTCTGTTGATATCATATATAGGTTTATAGAAATTTGAGTTGCAATCTTTTCGTCAATGAAATGCAACAGATTCTAAAACACCCTTAAAGGTCATTGTATTTGTCAGGATATGTTAACCATAAAACAAACAAACCCTGAATTTAGATAGATTAATACAATAAAAGTTTATTTCTCTTTTTTTCACTCATGTGTGTTTGGTGGGGGCAGACAGGCATGGTAAATCTCCATACCATTATTCAGGAAGCTACTTCCTTCCATCTTATGGCTCTATCTCCCTATAACTCCTTGGAATCCTCTCCACTCAGCCAGAGAAGTAAAGGGTGAAGATAGGAGCTGGGTAGTGTTTACGAGCCCTGCCTCTGAGTGACCCACATAGATTCTAGTCGTGTTCCACTGGCTGCACTTTGTCACAGAGACACACGTAATCCAGGGGATCCTGGGAAATGTTGAGCTGTGTGTCCAGGAAGAAGAGATGCTCAGACACTCACGAGAACTGTGGGTCTCTGCCACAGATGTTGTGCAGTTGGGTCCCACTGGAAGAGCATATTTGGTGAACGTCTTTCTGGAAAGTTCAGCAATCTTCCCAGCAGTAGGAATTGCATAAGAAAGATATTTCTCATAGGATGCAGAGAGATATTGTCTCAATGATCAGTCCTATCTCCTAACATGATAATATGTAGTCATGTGAATATACATATAATTATTTCAATTAACCCACATTTTGATCTGAAAATATATTACCTCAGCAACAAACCTCTTAATTTCCTTCTGACATTCAGGCAGAGTGACTTTTATGGTGACAGTCATGACAAATATCAGATCAAGTTCATAGACGGGATGAATGGAGCAGTGATGTGTGCCACTGGGGAGGTGGGCATCCAGCCACTCAGGGATCGGTGGTAGGCTGCAGGTGACTTTCCCATCCCAGATGCTTGGCACTGAAGTGGAATGGGAATTAATAGAGGGGCTTAGAAGGCTACTGAGTGGCAGCCAGAGCTTTGGTGAGTCATAAGTTGCTTCTGGCTTCTGGAGTGTTCTTCATTTTCAATCCCTCACCAAGGATGTTCAAGATCTATACAAAGCTGGAGCTGCACTCACTTAAATGAGATAGATATGGGTTTACCTCTATTGACATTATACATATGCTTATAAACATTTGAGTTGTAATATTCTGGAAGATAAAAGCTTTAAAATCTGTTATGGGATTTTTTCCATTAAATATGTTATATTAACATGAAAAAAAATTTTAGGAATGTGAATCATCATTTCCCAATTCATCTTCTTTGTCAGAGTAGTATTTAGCAAATTGCATCTTCTTAAGTAACACTCATGTTGAATTTTTCTTCTGGATAATATATCACATTTTTCTTCTGGAAACTCTTTCATTGCCTGTTTCTGGTTTGGCTATGTCTCTCCAACCCAAGCCCCTAACTTCATAGTAAAAAGCATTTAAATAATTACCTCATTATTTAAAACATAAGTCACTGCATAGATTTATGTTAATTAGATTTAATAACACAACGAGGATTAATCCAGGGATGTATATGTGAAAAGTATACAGCCCTCCCCAGGGCTGCCAAATTGATCACCTTGAGAGCAACTAAAGGAGCTGATGACAGAATCTGTTCAATTTTTCCATTTGGAATTTCTCCACACCGCAGCTCAACCTTTGAATACCTTTTATATTCTGAGTCTGTCAGAAGCAGGTAGAAGAAATCCTGTTACTTTCTAAGTGTTCCAAACAACAGCCATTACATGAATTACTTCCCAGCCAATCTTCAGGCTTCATTTGCTAGTGGATCTTTTTGAAATGTCATTGATCAGCAAATGTATTTTTATTTTAAACATTTAATTATATGTTCATTCCACAAAAATTTGTGAGCACCCACTATGTGCCAAGCACCAACTAGTTACTGGGTATAAAGCAGTGAACAAAAATAGTTTCTGTTCTAATGGAACTTTTTATTCTAGGAGAAGGGACAGAAAATAATGTTGGATAGTAATAAGTACTAACTAAAAAAGGAGAACAGCAGGGGAAAAAGATGAGAAAAGTGCTGATGACATGGGATATGGTAATCAGTCTTTTTTGATGAGGTGACATTTAAATAGAGGTATGAATTAGAGATCAGGAATCATGTGACTATGGAAGAAGGAATTCTAAGCACGTTAGACTCAGGCTTCACAGATGTCATGTTTGCACACCATTTCCACACTGGTATTTGCTGTGCTGTATCCAACAAAGTCCCACATAGAGGCATAGAGTTGTGTAATCCTCAATGTAGTAGATCTGTAGCTACATAGAGAATCCAGGTAACACTGTAGAAATGGGTCTGTCCATCCCACATAGCCAGGAATGTATAGAAAATGCACCACATGCACACAATTTTAATTTTGTCCAACCCTCAATCCACCCATTTTTTTTTTCCAGTATTCAGGGGAAAATGCAGAGGCTGGTTTAGAAAAAAAAAATAACTTCTTTAATTTTAAAAAAAGTTTCCTTTGGCAAAGGCAGGCACAAACAAATTCAGCAAGTAGATAAGATTATAACTGTTAAGGAATGTTAGAATATATTGTTTTCTATCATCTTGGAATATGAATTTTTCTATTGTAGTCTTTATTTGTAAATCTTGAGCAAGCATTGTCTCTAAAAGTTTTGGAAATCACTAAATGTCTTTTATTCTTCTATTACTAATTATATTTTTTATATTAAAATTTCCAGGACCAATTGTAGACTGTGCTTATAATTAAGTTTGCTTTTTATAAATTGGAAATTTATATCCAGACTATAATACATTGCTTAAAATAGGCAGATTTATTACGTATTCTCAGTTTTGGATAAGTAATGAATGCCTTTTATTTTTAAAATGTAGCCTCTCAAAACCCTTTCCCCCAAATGAGAGATGTTAACTCATCTGTTTGTCATGAATCTAACTTTAATAAAATTTTCTTTTCCTTGAAGTTATTGACAAACGTGGATGCACTTTGCATATTTTGACCTCTTAAATAACAAATGCAAAACAAATGCAAATGTGGCTCCACTTTTAATACATTTTTGCATGGTACAGAACAATTTGCTAAAACATGCATGGACATATTTGTGTTTCATTAAAATCCATATTTGAGATAGAGCTTGCCCTTGGACATGATATTGCTGATTTTTTATGAAATTAACGGGAAAATGGGGAAATAGAAGCTGATAATGCTACATTCCAAAGAGGTTGTAGGAAAGCCAGTGCTCAGGAATATTTTGAAAAGATAAGATGTAGCTAGAGTCTCCCTGAGCAACTGCAATGAAGTCATACAATTAAAGTCAGCAAACTTCTGGACAAGTATTTTACAAATACTTACAGCTTTTTTAAAAATATTTGCATGTCTACATAACATTTGCTACATTCTAGCCAAAAGAAATAGTGGCAGATAACTTATTTCAAATGCAATTGTGATCAGTTCTTTGAGTACATCTATTAGCTTTCAGTAACATTCTGCTGATCTCACACACTGCTAGTGGAACACATGACTTCCATGCATGGCTTTTGGTAGTTTCCCTGCAAGTATTTGTTCAGTGGACAAAAAAATACAATGCCAAAGATCTGAGTGTGTCATAATCCTGAGGACATTTGATAAACGAAGTAAGGTTAAGGTTGTTGTTAGTCATAAAACAGTTCCTCTGCTACTTTGGTCAGGTTTGTTTTTGATGTTGACCCTCGGAATTAAGCAAGTGTTTCTAGTTCTCTTTTAACAACTAGCAGTTGTGGACGTCAGGTCAAACGCACTTTAAACACTGCTAGATAAGAGTGTAAAGTCAGATTTTGCAATGAGCAAAAGGAAGAGGGGCTTCCCAGATGGGAAAAGCTGGAGGCAGAGCTTCTTGAAGGATGCCTGGGCACCGACCCTGCCTCCTTCCTCTTCATGAGCCTGTGGCCTTGCTGAGGCTGTATTTGGCTTGAGATCCAAATGTATCCAAAATGTCACTGGTCAGCCATGATTTCTAGTTAAGGGCAAAGAGTGTTACCATAGACTCTTTCTATAAGTCCCTAGACAAAAAAAAAAAAAAAAAAAAATGACGGATATCCTAGATCCTATAGGGGATTATTGAGTTTTTCATTTTGACAGTACCATGCATTGCAAAGGAAGTACCATTCCTTGCTGCTGTCCCCCAATATTAATGAATGTGGGGTCATTGGAAACCTAGCGGAGGGATGTGGCCTCTGCTTCTGCTTGGGGTAACCATCTCATGTTCCCTACGATTCAGAGGCCTTGGCTCAGTGCATTGATATCTTCATCTAACCTTACAGAAGACATGCATATGTCCTCTTCTTGTCAAGTTTCAGGCCACCTGAAATGATGCAGGAACAATGCAGATCTGTTATATTGTAGATTTGATAGATTGTTTAGAAAAAATAAAAGGCATAAAAACAGATTTCTTATGTCAGTTTTAAGTTATTTATTTAAAATTTATTTTAAAACTTTATTCATTTAAATTTTTTTTTTACTTGAAATTTACCAAAATGCAACCTAAATGTTGAGGCCTGAAATGCATTAGTTGTAAGTCTCTATAATTAAGATCACATTTTCCTCTTGTATGTTGCACTATTCTCTCCTCAATCCATACTGCTGTGTAGTCACAGTCACACTTACTTTCTCTGTTTTAGATCAAAGAGTGATGCATTTTGAATATATCTGACAATAATTGCTTTTGAGATACATTTGATCTCATCCTGTTTTGTGGCCAAAAGTACTTTATTCATGGTTATGTGAATCCTTAGGAGGAAGTAAGCTTTGTGAATCACTATGTTAAGTCAAACTAGAAAAATTAAGTTGATTGAACCTAGCAAAAGCCTGACTATGAATTGCTTGTTAACATTATTCAAATTTCCTCTTCTTCGGTAGAATCTATTTCATGCCAGGCAGAGAGAATAGATAATAAATTCATATTATGTTCTTAACTATAACAAGACAACATTCAGATTTGTGAATAATTGAGAAAGAATATTTCATAAAATGAATCTTCTATAGCATCATGGCATATATACGTAGAAAGTCTGATGTGTACAAGAATAAATATTAGTGTCTACAGAAAATTATAACTAAAAGTTTCCCTTATATTTCCCTTTCTACAATATTACTATTGCAATTTAAAATGTATTGGACCAATTTTACTCTATTCAAATGGCTGGAGGACCTTAAGTACCATTGCTCAGTATTTTTTACTTTTCTCACATTTTAAAGAAGGGCTGCAGATTCCTATGTCTAGGTTTTGCAGTCAACTATAATGAGATTCAGATGCATGTACGTGGGGTTTGCACAGCTCTCCTCAAAAGCATGATCATTAGCCTTGCCTTGGGGTGATAACAGTTGCCACTGTGCCATCTACCCACTGTATGGCACTGAGCTTCTGTGGAGGCTGCACTAGTCACAACTAAAGGAAATAAATCCACAATATTCTTTTTTCCAGAATACAAGACATCTGAATCCTCCTTGGGTCAAGGTATAGGGTCTTATGTATTGGAATTCTATTTTCTCTTTTTACATATGGTAAGGAGTTGGCACAAATAATCATTAACATCCTTTACAGATCTGATTTGAAGTGGTCTGTATTAAGTTTACTGTATTGAATTTAAAAAGCCAAGTCTATGGTTTTTCATTTCCTCTGAGTCAGTGAGATTCATGCCATATTTTGGTCACAGTCCTTATCCTTCTCCCCACTTATTTGCTACAAATGCCCGTAAATATGGGTAGATGGAATAATATTTTGTATGCTATGGCAAACATTACAAAGTTCGCATAGTAATAACATTTGGCTAGCAATGACTTCCTAAAGATGAGAATTTGTATTCACTTGTTTTCATTGTTAGTTCAGCAGCTGTTTCTAGAACATCCCTATTTTTACACATACATACATGTCTATTCCTGGGTACAGGAGACAGGTTCAGTGTCCCTGAACCACGTGAACTAAGTAACCACAAAGCCTGGTCCCAGATTCTGGGAAAAACAAGGCAAGGCACAACAATTTGGGTCTTCTGGGAGCTGACAAAATTGTATCTGGAGACAGCTGCTTTGCAGGGAGAAGCAGCAACAAGATCCAGGGCAGCTTCTATATCTAAAGATCTGGAATGCCCAGTTCTGTCATTTCACTGTAAATTGTAATCAAGTATTGTATCTTTGAAGGGAAGGAAAAGTAAATTTGACTCCTAGGATAAAAGAGAACCATTTGCGTTTGGACCAGGGCAGAAATGGCACTGCGTGTTTCAAGAGCACATGTTATCATTTTCTATGTGTCCAATCCAATGGTTGCAGCCACATGTATGCAAATGCATATTAAAATATATTTGACCATGCATCTTTTGAACAAAGTATAGCCAGTGAATGCCACAGACATTCTGTTCAGTTTGGAATGAATAAAACTTCTGATCCCCATATGGTAACCTTATGTTTTGAGAACTCTTCTATAGCACAATAAAAATCTGAGCTGTCAGAGTCACTAAGTGATGGAAAAGGAATAACTAAATGTACAGGGACAGACTCCAGAAAAGAAATTTTTATTTTATTTTTTTCTAAATAAGTCTTCCACAAATATGTGTGAGAAAACTGTATAATTTAGTGAATAGAACACTCAAAACTCTCAGGTAGAGATCACAGGTATGGGCCCTAGTTGCCTCACTAAATGACTGGCTGTAGGCAGATAACTATGCTAGTTCCAATTACTAAATATGAGAAATAGAAAATACATCGTTGCCTTTCTATAGTAGTCCACAACTATTACAGCACACCCAATGTGACCAGACCCCATCTGAAGCTCACTTCAGTAACAACCAAGAACTTGTCGGTTCATTTAAATGTCAAGGCCAGTGGTAAGTGAGGGCTGGTTCTGGGGCTGACATATTCTGAGCAGAACATGGTCTTTCTCTCTCTTTTCTTGGCACTTCTGTCCTCTGGATGGAATCCATTCTTGGGCAGGCTGAAGTCTTTCTCTCTTGGTGACAAGATGACCAGGAGTTGTGCCAGGTAAGCATCCTATCTGCAGAGAGCCTGCCCAATGAGAAGTTCTGGGATTAGTTCTGACTTGATGAATTTGAGTCTCATGTTTATCCCTGAATATATCTCTTCTGGTCAGGTGAGTGGATATGCTGACTGCCACACCTGGGTTTCTGTGACTGCTCCTAGATTCAGTGATGGAGTCAGCCCCAAGTAAGGCCCATAAACAAGGGTGGAGGTGGATGGTTACTGCAAAGAAAGTCAGGATAAAGACAAGGGGACAAATGCCTGATGGGCAGTAAATGGCAGCTGTTCGCATTTTATTTCTGAACCATTGAAAGGAATCTTCACCCTCACTGTGGGTATTAAAATAGGAGGCAGCGATGCTTAATGGCTAAACGTATTCATCGCATTTGAAATCAGATTGTGGTCCACAAGTTGGAAATGCTGCTTTTTAACTGCATGACTGAGGGCAATTTCCAGACCTCTGTGCACCTCAACTTGATCATCTCCAAAGTGGAAAGAATACTGATTTCATAAAGTTGTCAAGAGGGCAAATTGATGCCTTTCAATTGTTTAGCATTTTAAGCACTAAATAAATGGTAAGTATTCTGCTTCTTCCCAAATGCCTCTGGCACCAGAATTTTTCACTGTGAATTCTTTCCATCCCACAAAAAAAACAGATAATTCCCATGCTGTTTAAATTGTTCTGGTGCATAGAAATAAGAAAAGCTTAACAATCTTTTGATAAACCTAGCATAACACAGATAATCAAATTTATTAAATATAGCACCGATAAAAATCTACAGACCAATCTTCCTTATGAGTAAAGGGGCAAAAGTTCTAAATGAAACAGCAAATAGAATCAGCCATACATAAAGAGATTAGGAAACCATGACCAGTACTCATTCCACAATTGCTCTCAGGGATGCAAGCGTTGACTCACTTACTCTGCTCTCACTGGGGCTTCCTCCCACAAAGAGATGGCATCACACAGGACAGTCGAAATGACACGAATGCACAAAAGGTAGTTTCTTATTTATAGTGCTCAGATACTCCAGCTACCAATCTCATTCCTACATAATTTGATCAAACCTCATGGCTTTCAATATCCTCTATATGCTAGCAAATTCCAACGGCATATTTCCAAACTTTATAGTTCCCACAAACTCCAAACTTATCATCCACTACATAATAACATCTCTACCTGCAGTAGCCACCTCAGGAGCATGTCCACACAGAGCTCTTGATTTTAACCTTGCTTCAACCTTCTCTTTCTTGAAAAATGGCTCCATTTCTCACCAGGGGATAATGCCAATGACCCAAGAGTAGTTCTTGATTTCTCTCTTTTCCTCACTCCCCCATCAGAGCCAACTGAATTTTCTGTTCATTTTGCCATCAAAAGTTTTCCCAATCCAGCCACTTCTTCCCATCTTGACCACCAACCTAATTCAAGCTAACAACATGCCTGGCCCAGTCTACTGCATCAGCCTTCAAGTTGTACTTTCTGCCTCCACATTTGCCTCCTCCCAACCCCCAAGTATGTTCTCCAGAGTAAATGCCTTTTTTTAAAATAACAGCAGTCAGAGTAAATATTGTAGGATGTAAATGTGATTATAACAAAATTTCTCCTTCACCCAAACACTGCAGTGGGTTCCCATTAAATTGGGGTGAGCTGGAGTCTCTGTGCCTGCCCCTCTAACTTCCTCTCTGCTCTTCCTTGAACTGCTCTACACATTGCAGGGCTGCTGGGCTTTTTTTATTCCTGGAATTCTGCAAGCTCTTGTATTGATGGAATGGGGACTGGGGATTCTATTTCCTCCTCTCTCTGCCTGAAGTGTTCATCCCTGGACCTTCCATCCAGGTCTTTTATCATCTCCTCTCTGGGGAGGTCAGGCTTTCCTGACCACACTTTGTAAAACAGCACCTCTTTCTACTTTACCTGGATTGTTTATTTCTTCACTTGTTTAACTCTCATCTTCCCCATTACAGTGTGATTTCCAAGACGACAGAAGCTTTGTCTTGTTCATTACTATGGTCATGCACCGTGTAAGACCATTTAGGTCAACAGTGGACTGCATATACAATGGTGGTTCCATAAGATTATAATGGAGCTAGAAAATTTCCATCACCTAGTGCCATCAAAGCCATTGTAATGCCCTAGCACAATTACTTTATTTTTTATGAATTTAGGGTGGCCGGAGTGTATGATGTTTATAAAATCTACAGTAGGGTGATATCCTAGGCCTTCAATTCACTCAGCACTCACTCACTGACTTTGCCAGAGAAACTTCCAGTCCTACAAGCTCCATTTATGGTAATTGCCCTATACACATATTACATTTTTTATCTTTTATACCATATGTTTACTGTACTTTTTCTGTTACACTACACAAATAATAAACAAATCATTACCATTGTGTTATAACAGCCTACAGTATTCAGGACAGTAACATGCTGTATGGATTTGTAGCCTAGGAGTAATAATAGACAATACCATACAGCCTAGGTGTGTAGTAGGCTATACCATCTAGGTGTGTGTAAGTGCACTTTATGATGTTTGCACAATAATGAAATTGCCTATCAATTAATTTCTCAGCGAGTATCTCCTATCCCTGTGATTAAGCAATGCATGGCTGTAAATGCTATATGCTTCGAATAGTGCCTAGTTTATAAGACACACAATAAGTCTGTGGTGGAGTATGGGAGGGAAGGAGGAAAAGAGAAAGGATAAAGAGAAAGAGAGGGAAGAAGAAAAAAGGGAAGAAAGGAAAGAAAAAGAGAGAGAGAGAGAGAGAATAAGCAAGGAAAGATTTGAAATTCCACAGAGGAGCTCAGTTTAGAGCTGAGGACAAACTCGTGAGGACTAGAGACTATTCCCATGATTCAACTGCAGCATCTGTGGCTTCTGTTTCCTCATTGTAACTAACAAGGGATTCTTGTTTGTAAAGCACTTTGGGTTCTTTATGCAGAAGACTTAAATTCAATGTATTGCATTGCTCCATTATTCTATTTGCTGCAATGCAAATACATCTCAGAATATTGAGTGGAGTAAGAAAAAGCACAGAAATATATTACTAGAATAAATTGAGCAAGGGAAGGGACAAGTATATGAAAGTGACCTGAATATTAAAGACGAAAATTTTAGTTCAAAAGATCAACTGCAGATTCAAGTGGAGAGTAGCAAATGAATGGATTTGAAGAATGATTAGTCGAAAGAGTCTGGTGCTTTTTAACCAAGATGTTGTGAATTTTAAATGAAATAAATTCCAAATAGGCTTTACAAGGGCTGAGCTCTGCTACAGGGAAGATTCAGAAAGGATGCCTGGGTTGGTTTGCTCAGGGTCTATTTCTTTCTTATTTGAGTGATCTTATTAAATATACAACAATGTTAATACATGCGCATGTTTCTTAAAGCAGGAATTGTTCCCTTGATGATGAAGTGGGAAGGCCCACTTGGGAAAGGTACTAAAACCACCACTCAATTCCGTGATGACTCTAATAGCAAAGCAAATGTCCAAGTGCTGCTGGAAAGCAGAAAGATGGATATTACAGCCTTCTACCTGATGAAAAGCTTTCCAATGTCAATCGAACTGCTTGTGAAAAAAAAATCTTACTTGCTTTTGAGGAGCTAAATGATTTGAATATAAATAAGCAACTCTTTCCGCCTGTCAGTTACCTCAAGAATATTTAGTGCTGTCTCCTTTAATGATTGCTCATTACAGATGAGTGCAAGTGAACAGATTTAATCAGGGTAATACAGGGTAATAATCATGTGAATTTCTCCACATCAGGTCTGGTCCCATCTGTTCCAAGTCATTTGTCCATGTAAAACTGTCAACGTTCCGAGCCACTGACTGACAGGTGAGGCCAGACATGTACGTTTTTCATCTGAGAGCCAGAAATTCTCTGATGTGCCCTTCTCATTAAAACAAACTGTTTAAAGACCTAAAAGGATTTTATACTCAGGACTATTGTTTAAAAAATTGTATTCATTGTGTTGTTAAAATATTTAGTTCACTCTTGCTTAGTGCAAGAGCATGACCAACATCTGTGGCTTGATTGAAGACATGTCCATAGAGATTTTCACCGCAGCCCTGAAAGGAGGCTGACTCAAGAAGCAAAAGGCAGCATTAGTGTAGCAATCACATGAATGCTACACCCTACAGACAGACATCTCTTATTCTTCCATCCTTCAGGGTAAGAAGAGCAAGTCTAAAGAGAGTGAGGAATGGTGAATCTTTGGCACCCTCTGTGTGTGCTCGTGGAAGAGACAGTGACAGAAATCATGCAATGAAAAAAACGTAGCACTAGCCTTATGAATTTTTACTTTTCAGTTCATGGGATTCCCATGTCAGAAGACCCATTCTACACCAGATAGAGTTCTCTATGAAGAATTGTCTCTGCTCCCCAAGCTAGTTCTAGCAAAAGTTATAAAAGAATATCTGAGAACCAAATTGCTCCTCAAGATACTAGAATCCAAAAGACAAATAGCATACTAATAAACAGAACTAGATATTGTTATTTCGTTGAAGTCTTTGGTGCAATATGCATCATCTCTGCTAGTTTTCTGTCAGTGCTGAAAAACAGTATTGCTAATCTGGACTCTGGATGTGAACTTTTTTTTACTTCCCCCTTTAGTGTTCCTGTTACTTTTTTTGCAGTACCAAAATGCCCAGACCTTGCTGAAGCTGCACACCAAGGGCTCAGTACATAAATGTCATGGCAATATGACAGCAAACAGGGATGAGCTCCATGCTGGTATTATGGCCTGGGTTCTGTAGGAAGAGAGAGAGCTAGAAAACAATGACTCTCTTTCAAAGCGACTTGGTAATATTTATTTTTTTCTATGGTAATATTTATTTTTCTTTTCCTCCCTTATATGATTGAGTCTGGTTATACTTACAAACCTACCATATGTTAAACACCAAATGAATTAATGAATGAAGAGTGCAGAGGATGAGAAGAAAGCACAGATCTGCTTCACAGAGCTGAGTCTCACAGGACACAGGAGGGTTCACCAAGATTTGCAATAGAAAGGACAGGTGCAATGATAGAAGATTGAGAAACCAAGCAAGTAGCAGTAACTACTCTTCTGAGACTTCTTGGCTTCCTCACAAGCATACCTCATTTTATCATTTTATTGCATTTCACTTTATTGTGCTTCACAGATATTGTGTTGTGTGTGTGTGTGCGTTTTTAAGAAATTGAAGGTTTGTGGCAACTCTATGTCAAGCAAGTTTATTGGTGCTGTTTTTTTAAATAGCATGTGCTCTCTTCGTGTCTCTGTCATATTTTGGTAATTCATTCAGTATCTGAAAATTTTATTGTGTTTGTATCTGTTGTGGTGATCAGTGATCAATGATCTTTGATGTTCCATTGTAACTGTTGAGGGACACCACCAACTGTGTCCATACAAGATGGCAGACTTGATTGATAAATGCTGTGTGTATTCTGATGACCCTCTACCTGGTCGTCCCATTGCACTCCTTCTCCTTGAGCCTTCCTATTCCCTGACTTACAAAAATATTAAAATAAAGCCAATTAATAACCCTAACATGGCCTTTGAGTGCTCAAGTGAAAGGAAGAGTTTCATGTCTCTTATTTTAAATTAAAAGCTAGAAATGGTTAAGCTTAGTGAGAAAGGCATGTTGAAAGCCATGATAGGTCAGATTCTTAAGTTGTGAATACAAAAGAAAACTATTTGAAGAAAACTAAATGTGCTACTCCAGTGAACATCCAAGTGATAAGAAAATAAAATAGCTTTATTGCTGATATGAAGAAAGTTCTCTAGGGGTCTCATACAAAATCAAACCAGCCACAACATTTCCTTAAGCCAAAGCCTAATCTAGAGCAAGGCTTTAACTCTGTTCAATTCTGTGAAGGCTGAGAGAGGTGAAGAAGCTGCAGAAGAAAAGTTTGAAGTTCGCAAAGGTTAGATCATGAGGTTTAAGGAAACAAGCCATCACCATAACATAAAAGTACAAACTAAAGCACCAAGTGCTTGTGTAGAAGCTGCAGCAATTCAGAAGATGTAGCTAAGATCAGAAATTGGGGGAAGATGGCAGATAAAAGATGGGCCTAATGTGCATCTTCCACATGAATGGCAGAACAGTGTTTGGAGACTCACACCATGATCTTTTTCTCTAAGAACCACTGCAGGAACATGCCAGGAAAACCAAAATAATTCACAGATCCTTTGAAAGAAATGACTTGCTGCTGTAAATTCCACAAAACAGGCAAAAAAACTGAGTTCCCAAGGCATGAGAGGGGGAAAACCTGCCTCTAAACACATATACCCACTGGGGAATCTGAAAATCCAGATCACAGGAGAAGAATTTAACCTTACCTAGGGATAAAATGGATTTAGCAAGTTGTGCCAAGTATAAAAGTAGAAGTAGCAGCAGGAAGTGCCTTGCATGCACTCCCAGTCTCCAGGTTGAGCCCAGGGAAGCCATCATTGACTATATCTCACAGGGGCCCTTGGGGAAGGCAGCCAATGCAATTGGGAAGGAATTGCTCGGTGAAGGAAGTTCCCATCAGAAATTGTTAATGGTTTGGACTGGGCACAAATCTTCTTGAGTGGAGTCCAGGGGATGAGCAGGAGCTGCTGCAGGTATGAGCAAGCATAGGAGCTGCTGTCAATGGAGTGGGCAGTTGGAGAGGGGCTAGTTCAAACCTGAGAACCACCCATTCCCCACAATGGCTGTGGCAAGCCCTACCCAAGGAGAGTCTGATCCCAGACCCACCTAAACCTGCCTCAACCTGATGATATTTCCCTACCTTCCCTGGTAGCCAAACACAAGACACTGAAACTCCTGGGAGTTTTATGGCCCTAACTATCACATGAGAAACCAAAATAATTATCCTGGCCATCTTAGGACAAGCTTAGAGCCTCCTACTACTATTGCAGCTGGTGCTCTCTTGAAAATGTCACCTCCTGGCTGGAAGGCAACCAACTCAGGCCATTAAAGCAACTCAGGACAGAATAACCATGACTCCAGAAAAGAGAAGACAACACCTAATTCTACTGCCTGCAACATCCTGGCTATGCAGAAGCCCTGAGTTTGTCCACATGACAACTTCACTGGTAGTATAACCAGCATTCAAGAAAGCCAGCACACTAAACCTATCTACAACCAAGGATTCTCACAGAGTCTACTTCACCTCCCTGCCACCTTCACAGAGCAGGAGCCATTAGCCACGTCTGGGAGACTTGAAGACAGACCACCTCACAGGACTCTTTGCAGACATCCCCTGATACCAGCCCAGAATTTGGTAGCCTAGTTGGGTGGCTAAATGCAGAAGAGCAACAACAATCACTGCAATCAGTCCAGCTATAGGAAGCCCCATCCCTAGGAAAAGAAAGAGAGCACCATATCAAGGGATTATCCCCATGGGACAAGAAAATCTTAACAGCAGGCCTTGAGTTTCAGACCTCTCCACTGAAATAGTCTAACCAAGTGATAAGGAACCAGAAAAGTAATTCTGGTAATATGACAAACAGGTTTCTATAACACCCCAAAGCATCACACACACTGGCTCACCAGTAATGGATCCAAATCAGGAAGAAATCCCTGAAGAGCCAGCTAAAGAATTCAGAAGGCTGATTATTAAACTACTTAAAAAGATACCAGAGAAATGTGAAGACCAACTTAAAAAACTGTAAAAATATAGGACATGGATGAAAAATTATCCAGAGAAATATATATCATTAGAACAATAACACATTCTGGAAATAAAAGCCACACTTAGAGAAATACAAAATGCACTGGAAAGTTTCAACAATAGAATTGAACAAGTAGCAAAACTCTCACAAACCAGGAAGGATTGGAGTTCCATTTTTAGCCTCCTAAAGCAAAGTAATTGTCAGCCAAGAATTTTGTATCCAGCAAAACTGAGCTTCACAAATTAAAGACAGATAAAGTATTTTTCAGACAAACAAATGTTAAGAGAATTTGCCATTACTAAGCCAGCACTACAAAAAGTGCTTGAAGGAGTTTTAAATCTTGAAACAAAATCTTGAAATACACCAAAATAGAACCTCCTTAAAGCATAACTCTCACAGGGCCTATAAAATAATAACACAATGGGAAAAAAAAACAAAGTATTAAGGCACCAACTAGCACTCAAATAGAAAGTACTTCACATCTCAATACTACCGTTGAATGTAAATGGCCTAAAAGCTCCACTTAAAAAATACAGAATGGAAGAATGGATAAAAATCCACCAATTATCTACTGTCTTCAAGAGACTCAGCCAACACATAAGAACTCACTTAAGGTAAAGGGGTGGAAAAAGATACCCCGTGCAAATGGACACTAAAAGCAAACAGGAGTAGCTATTCTTATACCAGACAAAACAGACTTTAAAGAAACAACAGTAAAAAAGAGACAAAGAGGGACATTATATTTATCATTATAATGATAAAATGGATAGTCCAACAGGAAAATATCATAATCCTAAATATATATGCATCTAGCACTGGGGATCCCAAATTTATAAAACAATTACTACTAGACCTAAGAAATGAGATAGATGAGGGACTCCAATACTCCACTAATAGCATTAGACAGCTCACCAAGACAGAAAGTCAACAAAGAAAAAATGGACTTAAACTATACCCTAGAACAAATGTACTTAACAGATATTCACAGAATACTCTACCAAACAACTGCAGAATATATATTCTTTTCTTCAGCATATGGAACATCTCCAAGATAGACCCTATAATGGGTCACAAAACAAGTCCCAATAAATTTAAGAAAAGAAATTATATTAAGTACACTCTCAGACTACTATGAGATAAAGCTGGAAATTGGCTCCAAAAGGCATCCTCAAAACTATACAAATACATTATAATAAATAATCTTCTCTTGAATAATATTTGAGTCAGCAATGAAATCAAGATAGAAATTTAAAAAAAATCCTTGAGCTGAACAATAATAGTGAGACAACTTATCATCGAAATACAAAAAAAAATCATTCAAGGCAACTATGAACACCTTTAAGCATACAAACTAGAAAATCTAGAGGAGGTGGATGAAATATACTATCCTTTCAGATTAAGTCAGAAAGAAATAGGAACTCTGAACAGACCAATAACAAGTAGCAAGATTGAAACAGTGGTAAAATAATTACCAAAAAAAAAAAAAAAAATGCCCAGGACAAAACGGGTTCACAGCTGAATTCTATCAGACATCCAAAGAAGAATTGGTACCAATCTTACTAAAACTATCCCAAAAGACAGCAAAAGAGGGAATCCTCCTTACATCATATCAATATCCCTGATAAACATAGATCCAAAAGTTCTTAACAAAATACTAGCTAACCAAATTCAACAGCATATCCAAAAGATAATCCACCATGATCAAGTGGGTTTTATACTGGGGATCAAAGGAATGGCTTAACATACACAAGTCAATAAATGTGATATATCACATAACAGAATTAAAAACAAAAATCATATAATCATCTCAATAGATGCAGAAAAATCTAACAAAATCCAGCATCCCTTTATGATTAAAACCCTTAGCAAAACTGGCATATAAGGGACATACCTCAAGATAATAAAAGCAATCTATGACCAACCCACAGCCAACATTATACTGAATGGGGAAAAGTTGAAAGCATTCTCCTTGAGAACTGGAACAAGACAAGGATGTCCACTTTCACCACTTCTATTCAACATAGTACTGGAAGTCCTAGCAAGAGCAATCAGACAAGAGAAAGAAATAAAGAGAATCCAAATCAGTAAAGAGAAAGTCAAACTGTTGCTGTTCACCAGTAATATGATTATATACCTAAAAAACCCTAAAGATACATCAAAAAAGCTCCTAGATCAGATAAATGAATTCAGTAAAGTTTCAGGATACAAAACCATTGTACACAAATCAGTAGAACTGCTATGTGCCAACAATAGGTAAGCTGAGAAACAAATCAAGAACTCAATCCCTTTTACAACAGCCACAAAAAAATAAAATACTTAAGAATACACCTAATCAAGGAGGTGAAAGATCTCTACAAGAAAAAATACAAAACACTGCTGGAAGAAATAATCTATGACACAAACAAATGGAAACACATCCCATGCTCATGGATGGGCAGAATTAATATTGTGAAAATGACCAGACTGCCGAAACCAATCTACAAATTCAATGCAATTCCCATCAAAATACCACCATCATTTTTCACAGACCTAGAAAAAACCTAAAATTTATGTAGAAACAAAAAAGAGACCACATAGCCAAAGCAAGACCAAGCAACAACAACAAAAAAAAACCTGGAAGCATCACATAACCTGATTTCGGGATATATGTATGTATATATACCATGGAATACTACTCAACCATAAAAAACGAATGAGACCTACTGCTGAGAAAAAAAGAGTACAAAAATAGTACTGCTCATTGGCAATGCATCTAGTTACTGAAGAGTTTTGATGGAGATGTACAAGGAAATTAATGTTGTTTTCATTCCTGCCAATACAACATTCATTCTGCAACATGTGGATCAAGAAGTAATTTTGACATCCAGGTCTTATTATTTATGAAATACTTTTCATAAGGCCTTGCCATAAATGGTGATTTCTCTGATATACCTGAGCAAAGTATATTGAAAACTTTCTGGAAAGAAGTCACCATTTTAGATACCACTAAGAACATTTGTGATTCATGCAAGGAGGTAAGAAAAACAAATTAACAATAACAGGAGTACAAAATAATTTGATTCCAACCCTCCTGGATGACTTGGAGGGGTTCAAGACCTCAGTGGAGCAATAGCCAGAGACGTGGTGAACTAGAATTAGAAATGGTCCCTGAAGAGGAGACTGAATTGCTGCAATCTCTTGATGAAGTTTTTAAGAGATGAGGAAGTGCTTCTTACAGATGAGCAAAGAAAGTAATTTCTTGAGATAGAAACTGCTCCTGATAAAGAAGTTGTGAACATTGTTGAAATGACGATAAAGAATTTAGAACATTTCATAAACATAGTTAATAAAGTAGTGGCATGGCTTGAGAGGACTGACTCCAATTTTGAAAGTTCTACTGGCGGTAAAATGCTGTCAGACAACATCATGTGCTTCAAAGAGGTCTTTTGTGAAAGGAAGAGTTCGTCAATGTACAAAATTAATTGTTGTCTTATTTTAAGAAATTGTCACAGCCACCCAACCTTCATCAACCACCAGCCTGACCAGTCAGCAGCCATCAACACTGAGGCAATGACTGATGACAATCAGATGGTAACTAGATCCACCAGTAAAAAGATTGACTCATTGAAGGCTCATATGATCGTTAGCATTTTTTGGTAATAAAGTATTTTCAATTAAGGCATGTATGTATTTTTTAAGACATAATGTTATTGCACACTTAATAGACCACAGTTCAGTATAAACACAATTTTTATATGCTCTGGAAAACCAAAAAGTTAATGTGACTGCCTTATACCAATATTTTTTTATTTTGGTGGTCTAGAATGTAATGCACAGTATTATGGAAGTGTGCTTGTATTTCATAGCCAGATGCCCTCATATTTTTGTTTTTCTAACCTGCAGAATGTGAAATTGCAAAGTTTCTTCTTCTTTCTACTGGATGGAGAACAAGGCTCACCCTCCTGGCATGCTTGGATTTGGATTTATTCTGATGGCATCTGCTCATGAACACCTCCCTTGGTGCTTTTTTAAAGATGATCCTGTCTCTTCCTTCCCTTCACCTCACAGTAGTTGTGTCAGGAAGAACAAAGTGGAGTTCAAGATGGTACAGATGGTCCTATTCAGAGAAGAGCCATCAAAGAACCTACAGATTCACCTTCACTTCTATTTCTTTTAACATGGCTTCCCTTCCAGTTTTCTATAAATAGGATTAATCTTAAGTATTCTTTATGACATGTTTAGACAAAGTAACACATGTTCATTAAGACATATGCCTCATTATCAAGTCTGCCAGGTATATTTTGATTAAGTGCTAAGGTGGAGAAGCTTTAATTCTCCTAACATTTATTAAATTGTTCCCCACTTCATGTTCTGGTAGTAAATTGTCTAAAGAACTAACTTGGCTGGGAGCGGTGGCTCATGCTTATAATTCTAATACTTTGAGAGGTAGAGGTAGGAGAATTGCTTGAGGCCAGGAGGTTAAGGTCAGCCTGGGCAATATAGCAAGACTGCATATCTATGACATTTTTAAAAAAGCAGTCAGCCGTGGTGGTGCCTATCTATAGTCCTAGCTACTCAGAAGGCTGACGCAGGAGGATTACTTGAGCCCAGGAATTTGAGGCTGCAGTGAGCTGTGATTGCACCACTGCACTCCAACTTAGATGACAAAGCAAGACTCTGTCTCTAGAGAGAGAGAATGAACTTAGTTTTATATCACATTGTATATATGGCTCGCTCTGCCTTTAGTCTTGAAATGCCTGGAAGATAGAAACTATAGTTCATCTACCTTTGTCTCCTCGTACTGGTTCTGCCACTTTTGGACATTTGGCAATGTCTAGAAACATTCTGGTTGTTACAGCCTGGAGAGGGCATCTAGTGTGTAGAGGGTAGCAACGTGGTAGACACTCTACATTTCCTACATTGCACAGGACAGCCCCTGCCCCAACTAAGAATTACCCAGCCCAAAATGTCAACAGTATGAAGATTGAGAAAACTCACTTCAGCATAACAGGTAGCATGGTATACATATTGAGAAATACCAATTTAATTTTTTGTAGCATATTAGAGACTGAAAGCAACAAATTTAATCATGTACTATTTTACCTTTACTTTCCTCCTACAACAACCAGCTCAATGTCATAAAACTCATAGTTTTGAAAAAAAAAAAGAGAGATAAAGTTTTAACCCCTGAATTATCCTGCGGATGCTTATCAGAGTGAACAGTGCTGAGTGCTGGTCTTCATTTCATTGCACCTTACTTTCCTTTAGGACTATGACCTGGTGCACACACGTATGTGCAAGCCTAGTTACTTTGCCTTTATACTTAGTGATACTTTTGTTTTATTATGCATATTTTATTCTATAACTCTTTTATAGTTTTGAATTGCTCCACTATTACATATTGGAGATCTACTCAGGAGTCCTTTGTTGCTGGTTGTACTATGTCATCATAACAAAAGTGAAAATTTCAAAAATACATATTTTTAAAGAATGAATGGATAACATTAAGTAGAATCACACCTGTAGGCAAAAATCAATTATTTGTAGTAGAGATGAAGAATTGAGTACCTTTGGCTAATTACTATGGAAAAGCTGTTCTCCCAGCCCTCGAGCCCTCTGAAGGTGTCTGATTCCATGATTTGCCTGTGATGACTTTGGAAGCTAGGTAAAACTGTAAAATGCAAAAGCCATCAATAAGAAGCAAATTGTTGCAGAGTATCTCTTCCTTATTTGACTGTCTCAGAACTAAATTGAGAAAGCAGTGACATAAACAAATGCACACCGCCTTCCTGACTCATGCCTTTATTGCTAGTCTTGTTCTCCAGAGGAGTCCTGATTCAATTGAAGAAAAGCGTGAATAACCCAACCTGTCCCAAATTCTAAAGCTTTATTATTTTTAAGTAAATAGTTTTTTTCTTCCTAAAATGCTGGAGTATGACCTCATTATCAGCTTTCTTCTTGCAGTGATGCAATTTCTTTTTGGGATTTTCATGAATGGCATCATTGTGGTGGTGAACAGCATTGACTTGATCAAGCACAGAAAAATGGCTCCAGTGGATCTCCTTCTTTCCTGCCTGGCAGTTTCTAGAACTTTTCTGCAGTTGTTCATCTTCTACGTTAATCTGGTTGTTCTCTTCTGGATGAAATTAGTCATGTGTCCTGAGAGTTGTGTCATTATCATGTTTATAAACGAGCTGGAACTTTGGCTTGCAACATGGCTTGGTGTTTTCTACTGTGCCAAGGTTTCCAGCGTCCCTCACCCACTCTTCATCTGGTTGAAGATGAGGATATCCAAGTTGGTCCCCTGGATGATCCTGGGGTCTCTGCTATATGTATCTATCGTGTGTGTTTTCCATAGCAAATATTCAGTGTTTTTTGTTCCATATACCCTCATGAACTTTTTCACCCAAAATGCTACAATTCAAATAGAAGATATACCTCCTATACAGATTTCCTTTGCTGTTGCTGAGCTCTCAGTGCCACTGCTTATTTTCCTTGTTGCTGTTCTGGTCTTGATTTATTCTTTGGGGAGGCACACCTGGCAAATGAGAAACACAATAGCCAGCAGCAGGGCTCCTGGCAGGAGTGGCCACATCAGCGCATGGCTGTCCATCCTGTCCTTCCTAATCCTCTTTGTTTCCCACTGCATGATGAAAGTTTTTCTCTATTCTATAAGGTTTCACATCAGAAGGTTCATCTTTATGCTCTACATCTTTGTGATTGGCACATATCCTTCTGGACACTCTCTCATCTTAATTTTAGGAAATTCTAAATTGAAACAAAATGCAAAAAAGTTCCTCCTCCACAGTAAGTGCTGTCAGTGAGAGAGAACTTTGATGGGTTCAAAAGAACCATGATTCAATGACTTACCCACGCATGCGACACTTCGCTTAGCCAGACAAAGCGGCCTGTTCATAAATATACAAAACATCCCCTTCAGGCTGCTTATCCAGCCTGAGGTATTTTTATAGATTTGGTACTTTTTCAAACAGTTAAACTGATTTTCAAAGCACAACATATGTTGATGGATTACAACAATGTCAATATCCTGGTTATGATTTTGTACTATCATCTTGCAAGTTGTTACCGCTGGGGAAAAGTGAATAAATGGTTCGGGAGTCTTTCTGTATTCCTTCTTACAAATGCATTCAAATCTACAATGATTTCAACATAAAATGTTTGATGAAAAAGAAAAGCACATGTTTGAAACTTGTGATGTCAGAAGGACACATGAATGCTGTATGGTCCATGTCTATCTGATGCCTAGTCTTAAATGATTTATCCTGACCTTAATGGGCTGACTATTCATTTCTTGTCTACCTGGATATTATTTCTGCTCTGTTTGTTGGAGTCACAGGCAGTGGAGCTCTTCTTTCTCCTCAGATCACAAACGAAGTGAGAACAAGCAGGCCTTCTCCATCCTTATGAGCATATTCTCCTACTTCATCCTGCAGAGAACTTAGATGCCTTGGCGACACATGCAATCAACTGATAAAAGGGGAGACAGATGGAAGAGGAGGAGAAGGAATGGAGGGCTGAATGCTTGTTTTCCATTTCCCCTAGCTGTGCACTCTGAACAGACAATAACTTGCAAAGATGTTTCATTTTGTATCTGTGTGCCTGACTTTGAGACTCTTTCAACCAAGGATGGTGATTTGGAACTCCTCCTGCGTTGCATGTCCTCCCAAGGAAGCAACATCAGTAGGTGGGTGAGCTGGGGGTGTTTCCATCTGCTTGAAGTCACAAATGCATTTTCTGTTTGATTGATGATGTTGAATACTAAGATAGATGGATAGATATAGAGATACTATCGATATAGATATACTTGTATATTTTCAAAGCAGTTTCACAACCCTTTCACTTCCAGACAAGAAAATAAAGTAAAAAATGTTCTTAGGCTTAGCTATAACTTGTAGTTCAGGCGTGATGATGCAAAGTAGGTTGAGGTTTAGATTTGACAATCACCAGTAATAGAAACCCAAATACAGCTTTTCTAAGCCAAGCCACGCAGGCCTGGTTATAATACACCAATGATGGATTTTGCTTCAGAAGATTCAGGGATGCACTTATCTTTTGGGGCATGGGAACTAAGAGCTGAGGGTACTCTCAACTTCCCACAGGTTTCACACTTCATTCCCCAAGGAGAAAAATAACAGTCTCCATCTTCTTGCTATCTCATTTTCCCATGACCCACTAGGTAAGAAAGTTTGCAGCTAATTACACACTCTGGAAGCCAGCTGTGGGAAGATCAGTTGTATCCTGGATGTAATTATTTCTTTTGATTGTGGGAAAGGACAAGGAAAAGTCACTTTTATTTTTCTCACATCTCAAGCTCAGGGAATATCCTGTTCCTCGAATCTGTGATATGTGTACCTGAAAGAGTAGGAGCAATTTCAAACATTCAGAGAGAAATTTGTCAGTATACAACTCTCACGTTTTTTTTTTTTTCTGATATTACCTTCTGATTCTATTTCAAGCAATTCCTGCTTCAATAATGTTCCCTAATTAGATAAATATTAAGGTCTGACTAGGATTGTATGCTGTTATCAAGACTTGTTTAAAAAGAGAATTCATAATAAAACAAACTATTCTAAAAACATTTTCATTGTCTACTTTCCTAGAAGTATATTTCCTTCCAGAAACGTTGCCTAGCTGTTGAGTTGATGAGTATTGCGTAGGACACTAATTGCTCAAATTTAGAAGCAAAACAGACTGAGCCTTTGTCTCTCTGGAGCCATGCTTTTCTGCACTTTCCAGCCTTGCCAAATTGCTTTTGTCCTCATCGAGCAGTGGGTTGACCTCTATCATGGTGCAACATCTTTTTGTACCCACTCTTGTACTTTTAGAGACGGGGCTGGACATTATGGCCCTGGCATCTTGGCTGTGGAATCACATGCCCATAGGTGAGGCCGGCTGACTGCCGATTGCAGGATGTGTTGGTGCCACACCTCCTCTACATCCTGTGGCTTCCCGAGGAGATTCAGCACCTGCTACTCAGTTAAGTGGCTTCTGTCTGTGGCTTCCAAATAGACTCTGCACCAGGAGGCAGACCCTCACTGAAACGGGACCCAGCAGTCTTATTCCATTCCACTTTAGATCAGGATTCAATGAGCAGTTCCAAATCAGGGGAGAAGGGCTGTCTTACTCTGTCTCACTCTCTAGTCTGACATTGGCTCTTTCAATCCCCAGTCCCAGGGGTTTTATACAGTCTCCACTGACTGAAGATGATAACAGCAATGGAGAAGACTACATCTGAGCGCTGATAGAAATAGACTTTTAAGAATATAAATGTCGGTCAGCCACGGTGGCTCAGGCCTGTAATCCCAGCACTTTGGGAGGTTGAGGCGGGTAGATCACTTGAGGTCAGGAGTTCGAGACCAGCCTGGCCAACATGGCAAAATCCTGTCTCTAGTAAAAATTCTAAAATTAGCCAGGTGTGATGGTGTGCACCTATAATCCCAGCCACTCAGGAGACTGAGACAGGAGAGTCACTGGAATCTGGGTGGTGGAGATCACAGTGAGTTGAGATTGTGCCACTGCACTCCAGCCTGGGTGACAGAGTGAGACTCTGTCAAAAAAAAAAGAATATAAATGTTGTCATAATTTGAATGTTAAACACAGTTCAAAAGTCTCACAAATGATAAATGCCTTTTAAATTCTCACTCATTCAAATGTAACAATTGCTTGAAAATACAGTGCTCCAGACCAGAAGGTGCTAGGAAGATATCTAACGTCTATCACCTGTCTTCTTCATGCTGATGACCAGGCATCCTAGATGCTTCAGGCAGTTCAAATGTTATGCTCCATAGTAAGTACAGGCATACTTCTCATGCTATGGATGTTCTGATTTTAGGTTTGAAATATATCATTTCCATAACTTTTGTCCTTGTAGAGTTATACCTCTTTGGGTGAGAGGAGAAACAGGTAGTTAGAAATATACGAGAGGGAAAGAAACCAGCCAGACCATCGAAATTCACATTGGCAATCAAAGGGATGACAGATATTACATACAGATGGCACCCATAATGGAGAAAAATCCAAATGATGAGGGCAGGGAGACCCACATGTTTTAAAGAGGGTCTTGCTAGGGAAGGAGTTTGTTGTTAGACTGAACATCATATTAACACAAACTTGAGATCAATAGAAAATTCATTTTTTATTATTAATATTCTTTGTTACCTAAAAATTGCAGACTGTCTAGGAAAACTTTATGCCAAGAGAAGGTTATATACTGAGAAAATGTCCTCAGTGAGCTGAAAACATTAAGATTTGGGGGAGAGTCAATACGAATTCAAGATAGCTCATGGACGTTTGTTTCACTGCTGTCTTCACTGCTGTCTTTCTACACAAAATTAGTCTCTCTCTTACTCGTTAATACAGCACCCTATACCTTGGTAGGATAAAATAATGATTGTTTTTAAGATGTGATACAAACATGTGGATTCGCATCTGTGACATCTGGAGCTACTTAATCTTTTTGACTGGGAATCAGGAATTGGCAATTGGTGTCCTTAAATGTAAAACGTATTTATATCAATGAAGTGTGGGTCTTCTTTTATTATTTTTGGCATTTTATATCGTTTCTATTTTGAACATCTCTCCACAAGATCATTAACATAATATTAAATCAAACATTGATTTAAACTTCTGATGACAGGTCAATTTTTTAAATGACTAAAGATTCATTTTGTTTAAACTTCAACATTTTGGAGGGAGAAAGATACAGGGTAACTCTGTTTCTACTTTTGAAGTTGGGATGCCTGGTCTTCAGAGAGAGCTTTGCTTCCATGACTTAAACTCTCTCCCCTCCATGGATCGGTTTGAGTACTGCAAGAGAAGCACACACGTAAGTGTGCCTGGTGGGATTTGAATTTGGGAGTGTGCAGGGACTAAGTGCTGTAGCTAGATTGGACTTGGTATTTGGTGGGCACCACTTGAATGACCCAAATTCCAGAACTGCTGGGGAAATTTCAGATTCTTCTGAGGATGAACAGATGAAAAGGAATGTAGAAAATAAATAAGTGGCTAACAGTTTACTAGGATCTTATCTCACTAAATACATGGAATGTCCTCTGGCAAAAATAATCCACCCATTTGAACAGCAGATACTGCATTTGTGATTGTGAATTAGTAAGTCTTACTTCACTTGAAACCCAGGCTGGTGGCTTCTAGAAACATTGACCAGATATAGATTTGTTCAGGAAGTTTGGTTTCATGATTAATATTCTCCAAACTACCACTGCTTATCTGCTAAAATACTTGAAATCCCTGAACTAAGAACTTATGCCTTTGATCGTGAGGTGTGATGTTTTTCAGCAGCATTGGTTGATGATGGGTCTGCAGAAGCAGCTCTGTGGGATGAGAGGGAACCTTGAGTGTGACATTTTAGATTGGGAGGCTGAGTGGATTTGTGTAGTCCTGTTGAAAGACAGACAGGTCATTAGTCCACAGGCAAGCCACACCACTGCGTTCACAAAGCCAACGACACAGTCTCCTCAGCTCTCCTCCCTAGAACCGCACCTGCTTATTTTGGTGATTTAGGTAACTTTTGTGCAGTACAGTAAACACTTTAATGAGCTGAGCCTCAATTTCATCATCTGCAAAATGGGATTAAGAATAATACATAGCACATGCTTGGCTAAGCTTCTTCATCACTGTGAGCACAAATGAATATAACCTCCAGGTAATGGGAACTATAGTAAGTACCGTCACAGAGAATCTCCAGCAGCCCCTCCAGGGAAGAGGGGAGTGCACAGGAGGGAACACACTGAACAATAGAGGGTCCTAATTAAGAGCCTGATTTGCAATCTAGATCCACCACTAATGAGCTAAGTGACTTGATGAGTCTGAGCCTCACATTTCCTCATTGTCGTAATGGGGTTAGGAGTGATTCCAAGCTTAATGAGAGGAGCTGAGGGGTTAGTGGAACCAAGTTCCCAGCACGATGCCTGCATATTGCCATTGTTGTTTTTAGTTATGTTAACCGTAGGAAACTGCTAGACTTTGATGACTTTTCGTCTGCAACAATGACAGTTTCGTATGCTTTTCCTGGTAATGTCACAGGTTTTGGAGGTCAGCTAATTCTAGAAAAAGGAAACAGCACACGCAAAAGTACCTGGCAAAGAAAGGAAGCAAAGATCCCGCAGAGAATCATGCACAAGTGAAGAGAGGAGAGGTGAAGGGAATAATTAAAAGGTATATGGAGCTGCTTTGCTGCAGTACAAAATGAAGCCAGGACTGCCCTTCGCGATGCAGGCTCATTCTCACTTGTGTTGCTTGTTGGCTGTGGGTGTACAGCAGCCCTGTTACTGTTCACACTGCTGCAGGAGCAGCTCCTGTTTGGGACAGGTTAGGGGAAAGAGGGAAAATGATGGAGACGGGGAGGTCTAAAGCTTTTGTCATATCCAGTTAGTTGCACATCAAGCAGCCAAGCCCAATGTAAAAAAGAGAGATATGGAATTCCTTAGAGAAGGGTAGCAAATGTTTGGGAATAAAATAATCCTACCATATGGGAATGTAAAATGGTGCAATCACTATGGACAGTAGCTTGGCAGTTCCCCAATAAGTTAAACATAGAATCATTACGTTACTCAGCAATTCCATTCCTAGATATGCACCCAAGAGAATTGAAAACCAGAACTGGAGCAGATATGTGTACACCCACATTAACAGCAGCATGATTCACAATAGTCAAAAGGTAAAAGTAAAACAAATGTCCACCAACAAATGAATGCAGAGACAATGTGCATGCTACTAAAATGGCATACTCCTAAAAAGGAATTAAGTTTGGATACATTTCACCACATGGATAAACCATGAGGACATGATGCTAAAGAAATAAGCCACCACAAAGGACAAATATTGCACAGTTCCACGTATATATCTTACCTAGAGAGGGCAAAATCAGAGAGAGAGAAAAAGCAGGATAGAAGTTACACAGCGCTGGGGACAAGGGGAATGGGGAGTGATAGCTTAATGGATAGAGAATTTCTGTTTGGAATGCTGAAAACTTCCAGAAATGGTAGTGATAGTTGCACAACTGAAGGCCACTGACTTATACAATAAAATGGTAAATGTTATTGTATGTGTATATGTACATAATATATAACATATATATATATCCACAATAAAAAAGTAATTCTACCAAAAAGGAAAAGAAGCAGGACCAAGTGTACTTGCACCAGTATATTCTGACCCTGTTCACAGGGAAAACATGGGTGGCTAAATCTCCATTGTGAATGAAGTCACAATTAAACTTCAATTAGTCTTCACCGTTAGAATCAGGTTATGTTTAGGTTAAGCTAGCAGGTAAGTATTGTGGACCCAGATTCTCTTAGAATCCAAATAGACAATTGCCATTTCAGTGTGAACTCCTTCTGTTTTCAGAGTACACAAGACATTTTACAGGCCATTGAACACAAGCATATGCAGTCATTGAAATATAGAAAAAAAACAAAAACAAAAACAGAACAAGTCCAGGACATTGTCTTTAAAAAGTGGTTAGTTTGCCTATGCTTATGTCCTGAATGGTATTGCCTGGGTTTTCATCTAGGGTTTTTATGCTGTTAGGTCTTATGTTTAAGTCTTTAATCCATCTGGAGTTAATTTTAGTGTAAGGTGTCAGGTAGGGGTCCAGTTTCTGCTTTCTGCACATGGCAGCCAGTTTTCTCAACACCATTTATAAACAGGGACTCCTTTCCCCATTGCTTGTTTTTGTCAGGTTCGTTAAACATCAGATGGTTGTAGATGTGTGATGTTAATTCCAAGGCTCTGTTCTGTTCCATTGGTCTGTATCTCTGTTTTGGTACCCGTACCATGCTGTTTTGATTACTGTAGCCTTGTAGTATAGGTTGAAGTCAGGTAGCATGATGCCTCCAACTTTGTTCTTTTTTGCTTAGGAATGTCTTGACCACATGGGCTTGTTTTTGGTTCCGTATGAAGTTTAAGGTAACCACCTTCCCAGTGCTGTGAAGAGGTCAATGGTAGCTTGATGAAGATGGCATTGAATCTATAAATTACTTTGGGCAGTATGGCCATTTTCATGATATTAATTCTTCCTAACCATGAGCATGGAATGTTTCTCCATCTGTTTGTGTCCTATTTTATCTCCTTGAGCAGTGGTTTGTAGTTTACCTTGAAGAGGTCCTTCACATCTTTTGTTAGTTGTATTCCTAGGTATTTTATTCTCTTTGTAGCAATTGTGAATGGGAGTTTGCTCATGATTTGGCTCTCTGTTGGTCTGTTATTGGTGTATAGGAATGCTTGTGATTTTTGCACATTGATTTTGTATCCTGAGACTTTGCTGAAGTTGCTTATCATCTTAAGATTTTGGGCTGAGGTGATGGGGTCTTCTAAATATACAATCATGTCTTCTGCAAATAGAGACAATTTGACTTCCTCTTTTCCTAATTGAATACCCTTTATTTATTTTTCTTGCCTGATTACTCTGGCTAGAACTCCCAGTACTATATTGAATAGGAGTGGTGAGAGAGGGCATCCTTGTTTAGTGCCAATTTGCAAAGGGAATGCTTCCAGTTTTTGCCCATTCAGTATGACACTAGCTGTGGGTTTGTTGTAAATAGCTTTTATTATATTGAGATACATTCCTCGTGACTAAAACACCAAAAACAATGGTGACAAAAGCCAAAAGAGACAAATGGGATCTAATTAAACTTAAGAGCTTCTGCACAGCAAAAGAAACAATCATTAGAGTGAACCAGCAACCAACAGAATAGGAAAAAATTTTTGCAATCCACCTGACAAAGGGCTAATATCCAGAATCTACAAATAACTAAAACAGATTTATAAGAAAAAAACAAACCCATCCAAAATTGGGCAAAGGATATAAACAAACAGACACTTTCCAAAAGAAGACATTTGTTTGGCCAACAGTCATATGAAAGAATACTCATCATCACTGGTAATTAGGGAAATGCAAATCAAAACTACATTGAGATATCATCTCACACCAGTTAGAATGGCAATCATTAAAAAATCTGGAGACAACAGATGCTGGAGAGGATGCGGAGAAATAGAAACACTTTTACACTGTTGGTGGGAGTATAAACTAGTTCAACCATTGTGGAAGACAGTGTGGTGATTCCTCAAGGATCTAGAAATAGAAATTCCATTTGACCCAGCAATCCTATTACGGCTTATATACCCAAAGGATTATAAGTTATTCTTTTATAAAGACACATGCACACGTATGTTCACGGCGGCACTGTTTACAATAGCAAAGACTTGGAACCAACCCAAATACACATCAATGATAGACTGAATAAAGAAAATGTGGTACATATACACCATGGAATATTATGCAGCCATAAAAAGGATGAGTTTGTATCCTTTGCAGGGACATGGATAAACCTGGATACCATTATTCTCAGCAAACTGGCACAAGAACAGAAAACCAAACACTGCATGTTCTCACTCATAGATGGGTGTTGAACAATGAGAACACATGGACACAGGGAGGGGAACATCACACACTGGGGTCTGTTGGGATTGGGGGGCTGGGGGGGGGATAGCAGGGGGTGGGGAGGTTGAGGAGGGACAACATTGGGAGAAATGCCTGATACAGATGACGTGGGGGATGGAGGCAGCAAACCACCATAGCATGTGTGGACCTATGCAACAATCCTGCAAGATCTGCACATGTTCTACAGAACTTAAAGTACAATTAAAAAAAAAAAAAGAGGTTAGTTTGAAACTCATCATAGGGTCAAACTCAAATAACCTAAAAAGCATATTTCTTTTCTTCTTTTTCATGAACAAAAGGTGCTTGGAGCAATTGGTCAGGGAATAGAAATTCTAACCCTTAGGGGCATCAAAGTTGTGCTTGATTACTTATAATAAAGAATTTTTAAGACTGATTCAATCATTTGTAGCTAATTGAGAGTGAACAAACTCTGATTACAGATAGGATGCTTCCAGAATGTTAAAAATAAAAATGTCTTCTTGGGTGGGACTGGTTTCCATGTCTGTGGATATAAACCATTTAAAGGCACTCTCGGAGGGCTTATCTTTGGAGATAGCTGCCCTTGCCCACATAGGAGTTTAGCCAGGGCTTAGTTCAGCTAGCTCAGATGGCCAATTTAAACTGAAAATGTCACAGATTTTTCCCATGCTTTGTATTTTGTTACATTCCAGGTTTCCACCCCTGTCAATCATAGCCACTTCATCTGCTTTTGCACCCAGATCCACTGGAATGTGCTGAGTGGGGCTTGTCAGTTACCAGCTGAGCCCTGCTGCTTCTAAAAAATTCCCAGAGGGATCCCAGGAATGAATGACTATCATCTCTCTGTTTGTATAGGAATAGAATGGATGGGCTTCTTGTGAAATGACTCTCCAATGTGTTCTCTTTGGGGTTTTAAATTGTATTTGAGAAAGCAAAAATAAAATACAGCAGAACAATCTGGAGAAACAAGCAGGGGCTTCCTGGGAAAGTGGCTTCAGGTCCACAGGCTGAACCCTCCCATGGCAGTGGTTAAGCAAGACACCCCGGTCGCGTCTGCTTCTTATGTGAAGAGAGTCATGATCAGGAGTGGGAGTCCCAGAGCAGGTCTGACACAGGCGTGCAAGAGTGGGGATTTTGACATTTTTAAACATTGTTACAAAGTTTTATTTAGAATGTCCCATCATTACCATCCTCACCCAAAGCCCCTAATTGAGGGCTTAATTTCTGGGAATCTTTTTTTTTTTTCTTTTACTTTAAGTTCTGGAGTACAAGTGCAGATCTTGTAGATTGTTATATAGGTATACAAATGCCATGGTGATTTGCTGCCTCCATCCGCCTGTCGCCTACATTAGGTATTTCTCCTGATGTTGTCCCTCCCCGATTTCCCACCCCCTGCCATCCTTCCCCTAGCCTCCCATCCCTCAACAGACCCCAGTGTGTGATGCTCCCCTCCCTGTGTCCATGTGTTCTCATTGTTCAACACCCACTTATAAGTGAGAACATGTGGTGCTTGGTTTTCTATTCTTGTGTCAGTTTGCTGAGAATGATGGTTTCCAGCTTCATCCATGTCCCTGCAAAGGACATGAACTCATCCTTTTTATGGCTGCATAGTATTCCATGGTGTACATGTGCCACATTTTCTTTGTCCAATCTATCATTGATGGGTATCTGGGTTGGTTCCAGGTATTTGCTATGGTAAACAGTGCCACCATGAACATACCTGTGCATGTGTCTTTATAATAGAATGATTTATAATCCTTTGGGTATATACCCAGTAATGGGATTGCTGGGTCAAATGGAATTTCTATTTCTAGATCCTTGAGGAATCACCACACTGTCTTCCACAATGGTTGAACTAATTTATACTCCCACCAACAGTGTAAAAGTGTTCCTATTTCTCCACATCCTCTCCAGCCTCTGTTTCTCCAGATTTTTTAATGATTGCCATTCTAACTGGGGTGAGATGGTATCTCAATGTGGTTTTTATCTGCATTTCTCTAATGACCAGTGATGATGAGCATTTTTAATTAAAAAAAAAATTTTTTTTTAAGATGGAGTCTTGCTTTGTCACCCATGCTGGAGTGCAGTGGTAGAATCTCGACTCACTGCAACCTCTGCCTGCAGTTTTAAGTGATTCTCCTGCCTCTGCCTCCAGAGTAGCTGGGATTACAGGCATACGCCGCCACGCTCGGCTAATAATCGTATTTTTAGTAGAGATGGGGTTTTGCCATGTTGGCCAGGCTGGTCTCAAACTTCTGACCTCAGATGATCCACCCTCCTTGGCCTCCCAAAGTGCTGGGATTACAGGTGTGAAACATAGTGCATGGTCTTTTTATATCTTTAATAAGATTTTTCTTCATTGCAAATAATGTAATAATGAATAACAAGTAGTGGAGAAGAAAATAATCTAGAATTCACTGTCTTAATAAATCGGCAGTTTTGATTTGTCCACGTTCTTATTCAAACAAGAAAGCAAAAATGTTTAATTTTTGCATCATTATAATATGATTATATGCCAATTAAAAATATGGCAAAGTATATTTTTGTAAATTTCATTTCACTTATGTTAAATATTTTATTATCATTTTAATGACTGCAAAATATTTTATTCAGCTGATACAGCAGAGAACGCAGAAATTGAGGAATCTGTAAATATTTGTTGAAAATATGAATTAACAGACAAGCTTATCTACTTCCTTATTCAGGGACATTGAGTTTGTTCTCATTTTTACTATTATGAATAATATACAAGGGGCACCTTTGTGGATTTTCTTCCTATTATTTACAGTTTCACTAGGAAATGTTCTGAGAGTCAGGATTCCTGGGTCAGTGGCTATGAAATGCAGTGGCAAATTTTTGTTATTGGAATTGTATGGCTTTGCATTTCTGCTAGCCATGCACCAATGTGCTGGTGTTTTATATCTTGGACAACACTGCCAGTTTATACCTTATTCCTTAACATTTTCTAATTTAATAGGTGCAAAGAGAGAGACTTTAATTTGCAAATCTCTCTCTTAAAATAATTATCTAGTAACGCTTGCTTTTCATCTTCATTTTTTAAGCCTTTTTCTTAGGGTCTGACACAGAACCCAATTAGCTCTTTTTAATTGTTACCAATAAACCTCAGCAAGTTAGAGACCTCCAAAATTAGCATGTGGAGGATTCTGCACCCGCCATGTCCTGCCAAAATTACCCAAGTTGCTGGATCTTCCACATCTGCCCTTGTCATGCAGCTTGGCACGTGGGGGATGCTGGTGCATGCTGGCCAGGGTGGCCATGGCCCCCCTCCAAGAGACAGAGCAGAGGCCAGAGACTTGGAGGTGCTTACAGCAAACAGAGAAGGCTCATAGCCATCAGCATGGATGTTTCAGACAGTGACATTACTGCAAATCCTCCCTGGAGCCATGGTCAGATTGGCAACATACCTGGTGTGCAATACGGTTTGGGCTCTGTCTTCAGCTCATCGTAAAGATTAATTGAATAAATTTCCCAACAGCATGGAAGTCATCCTTATTTTCATCCTCAGGTTCCAGATAAGAGCACAGGGGCACTGGAAGGTATAATTTACATGCAATCACTCAGCCACGAGGAGTCTGGCTCAGGTGATCAGATTGCACAGCCCCTGCTCTGATGGCTTGTCACTGCTGCCATGGGCGTAGGGAGACAGACCCTGTGTGTGATTCCTTCAAAGTCTTGACACAGATAAAGAGCCAGGAATATGTTAAATGATTATACCTTGTCTCCTCATTTGGTTTCTTTAGAAATTAATATTGAATCAACAATACACTAAAGCACTCGTGGTGATGATGATGACCGTGTGCTTTGATTCACTTGATCCTTACATTTTAAAAACATGATTCCCAAGAAAGATGTTATTGGTCCCATTACAAATGAGGTATCTGAGACTCAGAGACTGAGTGACTGGCACAGCCATGGTTTGAACCCAGGTCTTCAAACTCATCTGTACGATGGCCGAATAGGAATGTTGATCTCCTTAGGGTATTGAGGGTCAAATTCTTAGCATGGTGCATGACAGAGTATTGTCAATGACAGAGAAGACAGCTGAATCCATCTTTGCGAGAAGGTGAGTTGGAGGCTTGGGGAGAGGATGATAGATGGATTCCAGGGAAGCTTTGCTTCCTGGGAGATCGCAGATAAAGAGAAGGAGCCTCTAGGAAAGGAGGAATTGAGTAGACCAGAGAAGTGTTGCTGAGGCTTTCCTGGAGCAGGGGTAGATGAGACTCCAGGTCCTTAACCTTAACCAGGAGAAGAAAAGAAGAAAGGAGGTGGAGAGGAAGAGCATGATAAGAAGCTGAAGGAGCTGTGGGAACAGCAGCAGAGCTGAGCTGACCAGGAGTTGAAGCCTGGCACTTGGGAACTACGCCCATGCTCCGACCCACAGAAAGCCTGGAAATGTTCACACAGCACTCACTGCTGAGTTTTACAGTGTACAGGATACTGAAGTCACGATATGGAGGGAACAAGACCCAGGGCGAGGGACTGGACTAGGCTCTCACAAACAGAACTGATCTCCCAGGACATCCGGGAACACCAGCAGTGCAATGATTTCTGCCTCCTCAGGTGTCATTGCACCCCTAGGGTCTTTCTGGGCATAGGTCAACATTTTTGTTCTTTGATTAAATGGGGAGAAAACTAGAGAGAACATGCAGGAGTGCCTTTTCGAATTGTTCTTGGTCATTTTCCCTCGATACTGTTTGTATCTGGGGCTGGCCACTCTTCGTTCTGAGGGCAGCAGCAGCCGGGGCTGTCCTGCGCATGTAGAATGCTGAAAGACATCCCTGGTCTCTAGCCACTAGATGCCAGTAGCACCCCTCCCAGTTGTCACTATCAAAAAATGCCTCTAGACGTTGTCAAATGTCCCTGGCAGGCTAAATTGCTCCCCCCGACCCCACCCAACCCCTGCCCTTGAGAACAGTGATAGAGGAACTCATTTATTTTACTTTACAAATGGACAAGTAAATACGTAGACTAACAATTGTATAATTAAGTAATCTGTGACCATTTTATTAATCATATAATTAAAGATTAGATAGAACATGGAGTTTCTGCGATATCACTTTCTAGATAAAACAGAATTGTGTCGTTTGACCAGAATCGAATTAAGTCAGTGTTTTTTTTTCCTCCCAGGAAGTTTTCTCTGGACATGTTCTCTCCTGCTTCCTGTTCTAAACCACTGTTTACTGCTTCTAAGAAACAGCTGCTCTATCCCCAAAGTGACAGCATTTCAATAATACTGAGTATGTACATGTGCTCTGGGAATGCTGTTGGTTTAATAAATTTAGGGGGTAGAAAATTCACAGTGACATTTGAACAGAAATCTCAAGAGAAGATCAAAAGTCTATGGGGATTAAGAAGTTTACCTCTTTCTTGTAGTTGTAGTTTTTAAAAAGCACTATTTTTAAAGCTCAAATGGCATGATCTGATACCCTGTGTGACTTCTGGGGGCACGTCCTAAATGGGGGTGGCTGCAGAAGAAAAAGAAAAGGCTGGAAGCTCCTCTTCCACAGCACATACTTGTCTGTGTTAAGGGTCACTGGTGGTCCAGACAGGCTTCTGAAGAGAGTCTAAGAGTGTCTCCAGTATGGCCATCCATCATTACTTTAGACATATGTAGGGAAAGGTCAAGCTAAACGGGCAAACTCTCTGAGAGGAGAGTCATTCCTTCATCTCCTTCCTCCCTGTGGGTGTGAGAAGACACATGGGGCCACTCTAGGAGCTGGGGACAGCCCTCCCCTGCAGAGAGGCAGAAGCAAGGCTGAGGGATTGCGCCTTATCTAATGGAAGCCCACCAAGCCTCCCTGTGCCCAGAGCCAGAGATTAATTACTCTCAGGACACTCTCTGACCCACGAGGAAAAGACTGAGGAGGAGGGCTAGTGTACAAGGATGCTAGTGTAAGGATGGTGGGTAGTGAAACGGAGTGCTAGTGTAAGGAGGGAGACTGGTGGATCAGGGAGTGCTAGTGTAAGGAGGAAGGCTGGTGGAACAGGGAGTGCTAGTGTAAGGAGGGAGGGAGGCTGGTGGAACAGGGAGTGCTAGTGTAAGGAGGGAGGCTGGTGGAACAAGGAGTGCTAGTGTAAGGAGGGAGGGAGGCTGGTGGAACAGGGAGTGCTAGTGTAAGGAGGGAGGCTGGTGGAACAAGGAGTGCTAGTGTAAGGAGGGAGGCTGGTGGAACACGGAAGTGTAAGGAGGGAGTCTGGTCGATCGGGAAGTGCTAGTGCAACTGGGTGACTTTCTTTTTAAATTTTTTCTCACTGTAATGTTATAGGACCTGGGTAGTCAGCTGAGTTATAATATAAATATAAATCTTTACCAAGAGAAAGATAAACTGAGTATTAATAGAAATTTCCAGCAGGGGAAGTCTTTCCAGGCTGGACATTACAGTCAGAAACTCCATAGATCTGATTACATAAACATTTAAAACTATCTCTACAGGAAAATAAAATCTCACTGTGGTAATAGAACACTGGGGCCAGGGACAGTGGCTCACACCTGTGGTCCTAGCACCTTGTGTAGTTTCAATGGGAGGACCATGAGGTCAGAAGTTTGAGACCAGCTTGGATAACGTGGTGAGGCCCCATATCTACCAAAAATACAAAAATTAGCTGGGCGTGGTGGCATGCACGTGTAATCCCATTTATTCAGGAGGCTGAGGTAGGAGAATTGCTGGAACCTGGGAGGTAGAGGTTTCAGTGAGTAGAGATGGTGCCATTGCACTCCAGCCTGGGCAACAGAGTGAGACTCCATCTAAAAAAGAAAGAACATTGGGAAAGTATCACAACATATGTAACAGAATTACTGTAGGCATAATATGAACTCTCAAAAGCAATGAGAAAAAGACAAGTGTGCTCAATAAAGTAGGCAAAAGATATGAACTAGGCACTTCCAGCAAGACGAATAAGTACATGAGAATTAGTAACAAAAAGATAAACTAATACAACTATTAAGTAGTGTAATGGTTGACCTAAGAGATGATAAAAATTCAAAATAATGAAGTGGCCAGTACTGGTAATGGTGGGGGTAGTAGGAACACCATGTGAGGGAATTTTTAAATCAATACATTTGGGGACTCTTTGCCAATATATCTAGAGGTTTGAAATCTTTAATTCTTTAACCTATCAATAGCCCTTCTAAGTATTTAGTATTAAGAAACAGTAAGTGGCCAGCATCTAAATTTGGAGAGCTCCATTCCATGGTTGTTTATGAAGGCAAAATGTGAAAAAACCTAAATGACTAAGGAAGTGTTAGATAAACTACAGTAAAACCATACAAAGGAATCTTCCTGAACTAATTAGAAATGTTAATAGCAACCTACATTTATTGACATGAGGATGTTTATAAAATATTTAATGCAAAAAATTCTAGTGTAATGCAAATATGATTTTGTGTAAAAATACTTAACATTTATAACTACACAAATGTATAGGAAAGATGGAACTGTATAGACCAAAATATTAACAATTAAATTGCAAATCTAGCAATCTTTAAATTTGCCATTTAAAATGACTTTCTTTCTTCTCTTATCTGTATTTTCTAATATGTTTGCAAATGACATGTGTTACTAGTGGAACAAATGAATAATAAAGGCGAAAGAGACTCCTTCTAGCTTCTCACGGGTCTTTTCTGCCACCTGTCCCAAGTCTTAGAACTTTCCCTGGGACAGGACTCTCCACTCACCTTCGCACTTTCTGCCTCACAGGCAAAGCTAGACCCGTTGGAGAATTCCTGTAATCTCATCCATCTGTCTCTTCCTCTCTCATTTTCCAGCATTCACTGCCGCCCAGCTGTTCCTGGTGGGACCCAGCTCCTTTGTGCCTCTGGGACCGACAAGCAAGCTCTGAGAAGCAGAACCAGATGCAAGGGAGGTTCCCCTCCCAGTGGTTGTTGTGGATGTATATGCCAGCCTGCCTCAGTGCTCTGCAGCCCCACTGTCTCTGCTGTCTTGCTTTCTTATGTGGAATAAAAATCATGCTCTCCCTATAGTTAACAGTATCACATAAGCGCTCCGCTCTGGAACCTCTCTGAATTCTTTCCTACTCTCTCTGTTTTCCTTACTTGATAGTAATGGCACACAGTGGCCTTTATACAAGTCCTAGGATACACCAAGTCCCTTTCTACCTCAGGACTTTTACCCTTGCTCTCCCTTTGCCCAGAACACACACAGTCTGGCTCTCTTCCTCACCTACTCAGTTCTCTGCTCAGACATCACTTTCTTGAAAAGTCCTTCTGTGACCATCCTATCTAAAGTAGATGCTGCCCCCATCATTCCATATCCACCCACCTACATGTATTTTTCTTCATAGTACCAAACACCACCTGACAATTAATTACACATTGTTATTAACTGGTTTTTTAATTAATAACTAGAAGAGAAGTGTCATGGGAGTGAAGACTTTGCCTTCATCTATGCTGTATCCATAGCTTTTTGTTTTGTTTTCTACAATCTGATCTTCATTTTTTGGCAGAAAGAGTGAAAGAGGATAATAGTAGAAATTGAATTTGAATTAGATAACAAGGAAACAAAATCTACAAAAGCAAAAACTTTTTTTAAAGAAACTCTCATAAAATATAATCTTCCAACAAGGCTTATTACATAAAAAAAAAGGAAGACAAAAACAAATCATATGGGTGATTACAAAGGAGACAAAACAGATACGGTAAAATGTTTTTTAAATTATAAGTGACTACACTGACCAATAGATAACAAGAAATTGGGAGATTCTGCTGAGAAGAGAGGCCTGCTTTCCTCTGTGGCCCCTCAGGGGGTCTTCTACAAGCGGTGGGAAGAGGCCCAGCTGGAGGTGTTTGGGGTCTGAATCTTATGCAATTTGAAAGCAAGTTGTTTTAGGAAAAAAAGGATACAGAATTCTATAATGAACAAGAAAAAAATTATGCAAATTTAAATACTAAAAAGCCACCAAATATCACAAACATCTTAAATCCAGAAAAATACCATGAAATTGTTAGCAGTTGTCATTGACTGCCTGACACACCTCTGTAATACTCATTTCTCTGAGGTTTTTTTTTCCTGTATATTCTTTTATTGCTTCTTTCAATGACAACAGTTTTGTAATATTATTTTCTGCAGAGAGAATAGAAAGCTAATTCCATCTTTCCTCTAGCAGGGTTGACAGAATTTTTGTTATTATTGCTAGTTTAGAAAAGCGTCTTTCAGTTTTACCTCTCATAATTGGTAATGCGTAGTGGTGACTTTCTGTGCAGTTTCTTGCTCAGCGGGTTCTTCTTTGGGGACTGAGTAGGGGGAGGCAGAGTCAAAGGAAGCCCTCAGAGCCTCTGATGGGAGCAGAGACTTTGGGGGTTGGGGAAGATGCAGAATTAGGCCAAGCCCTCAAAGGACTCGGGCCTTTAATTTCCCAGTCTCTCAGGATATGACCATCCTGTTTCCCACCCCTCTGCCCTAACCTTCCTGCTCTTGCAGGGAGAAGAGCAGCATCCTTCAGATCCATCTCCGTGAAGTCTATCACAGGGTCAAGATGCTCCATCGGTTCAAAAGGGGCAGGTTGCCACTGGGGCAGCAAGATGCAAGGCAATGCTGCCAGTGCCTTGACCTTTCCTGTAGCCCCTCGCCAGCAATGGCAACTCCCAGGGGGCAGTGCTCCATGTACCTGGCCAGTGACTGAATCTGCCCCATCCCAGAGTCCCTGAAGGAAGTCTCCTACTGTAAGCTTCATTCTCTTTACAGTAAACCCACTACTGAGTAGAGCCAAACTTGGAGCAGGTAGAAACAGCTCAAGAGTCTGCAGGAGGGACAAATGGGACTACCTGTTGGGGTTGAGGGTACAGGATTTACTACCATGGATTGGCTTCTAGGCGTATTCCTCTCCTGCTCCTTCCTCACTCCTATAAATCTCTTGGTATTGGTAATCTGCTGTTTGCATCAATCCCACCTCAGTCCATATACCACAGACAAGAAGATTCACATTGTCTTTATGTCTTACATTTCACTATTTTTTCTATATGTTCATGTCTTTTTTTTTTGTTTCTCTATTCCTGCCTTCTTTTGTTAAATAACTCTAGTGTATCATTTAATTCTCTTTTTATTTATTTAATTATATATTTTATAGTTATTTTCATAGAAGTTCTGGGGATTACAAGTTACATCTTAATTTATAACAAACTAGTTCAGATTCATACTAATTTCATTTCAACAGTGCACAAAACTTTGCTCTTCATTCTCTCTAGATAAATTTAGAAAATTTATTTCTAAATTTTTTATAGAAATGCGGTCTCACTATATTGCCCAGGCTAGTCTCAAACTCCTGACCTCAAGTGATCCTCCTGCCTTGGCCTCCTAAAGTGATGAGCTTACAGGTATGAGCCTGTATTAGTCTGTTTTCATGCTGCTGATAAAGACATACCCAAGACTGGGAAATTGACAAAAGAAAGAAGTTTAATTGGATTTATAGTTCCAAATGGGTAGGAAAGCCTCACAATCATGGTAGAAGGGAAGGAGGAGAAAGTCCCATGTTACATGGATGGCAGCAGGCAGAGAATGAGAAAGACACAAAAGTGGAAACCCCTGATAAAACCATTAGATCTCATGACACTTATTCACTACCGTGAGAACAGTATGGGGAAAACTGCCCCCATGATTCAATTACCTCCCACTGGGTCCCTCCCACAACACATGGGAATTATGAGAGTACAATTCAAGGTAAGGTCAGATCCACTGTGGCCATACAAAGTTTTCCTAAAGATGGGAAAAAAATACTAATTTCTCCTTTATCTTTGAAGCATAGCTTTGCCATATATAGAATTCTTGGTCGACATTTTTTTCCTCAGTACCTTGAATATGTCATCCTATTCTGATCTCTATGGTTTTTGATTAGAAATCAGCTGTAATCTAAATGAGAATCCCTTGTACATGATCAATTGCTTCTCTCTTGATGCTTTCAAGATTATCTCTTTGTATTGGGGTTCTGGCAGGTTGATTATGATGTATACCTGTGAATCTCTTTGGGTTTATCTTCCTTGCAATTCATTGAGCTACTTGGCTGTGTATCTAACTGTTCTCTATCAAATTTGAGAGGATTTTGGCCATTATTTCTTCAAATATTCTGTCTGCCCCTTTATTTCTCTTCACATCTTTTGCATTTCCCATTATTCATATGTTGTTTATAATCTTAATGGTGTTCCACAGATATCTGAAGATCTGTTCATTTTTCTTTATTCTTTTTTTCCTTCTGTTCTTCATATTTCATAATCTCTATTGACTATATTCAAGTTCACTTATTCTATCTCCTGCCTGCTCATCTCTGCTATTGAGCCCTCTAGTGCATTTTTCATATCATTAGTTATACTTTTTAACTGCAGAATTTCTATTTGATTTTTCAAATAAAGTGGTATTTCTTTATTGCTATTCTCTATTTGCTGACACATCATACTTTTCCTTAGTTCTTTACACATTGTGTCTTTTATCTCTTTGAACAAAATAGCTTATTTAAAGTACTTCTTTAGTAAGTCCAATGTTTGGGCTTTTTTAGAGACAATTTCCACTGATGGCTTGTTTTTCCAACTATATGTGAACCATGCTTTCTTGTATCTTTGCATGTCTCATAATTTTTGTTGGAAATTAGACATTGAAAATAATATAATGTGACAACTATGAAAATTAGATCCACCCCACTCCAGGTTTACAGATATTGCTTCTTGTGGTTGTTGGTTATTTTTGTTTACTTAGGGACTTTTCTAAACAAATTCTGTAAAATATGTATTCTTTTCCTTGTATGGCTACTGAAGTTTCTATAACTAATAATTAGATAGAGGTTTCCTCAAATGTCTGGAACCAATAAGTTTTCCTGTTTCTGCCAAGGAGCTATTTTCATGCGTTAGAACACTCCTTCAACACTCAGCCACGCAGTTGACAATATTGCCTAGCTTTCCCTTTCTGTTTGCACAGAGCCTCAAGGTCAGCCATAGGTGAGAGCATTGGACCACAGCCTGGCGCATGTGGCCCATATTGACATACACATGCCCTTCTAGATTCCCAAGAATATGTCAGGATTTTCTAATCCTAGGAATATCTCATGTCCCAGCTTTTCTTTTACAGCTTTTTTGGTTAGCCTGTTGATTGTTTCAACTGCTATTCATCACCTCAAGCAGCTACAAAGTTAAAATTTGTGCCTGTTAATTGTTCTCAACAAATGCCTCTTGGGGAGAAGGCTTTTTGCATTGGACAGTCTCTAAATCGGGTCAAATACAGACACCCTTGTAAGTGGGAACATTCCAGGAAACCACGAAATAGGTTTCTTTTTAAAGGGCAATTATTTGAAAGTGGAGCTTTGTAAGATCTCCAACTTCATTCTGTTACCTCTGGGGGTTCAGCAATAGGAATGCAGAGTTTTATTTTACAAGATTACTGTGCACCTGGAGAGCGGGGAATGAGACTGTTAAAATGCCCTAAGCTCACTGGCCTTCCTGAAATTCAGCCATTTATTCTTGAATGAACACTCTCCAGGTTATTCCAAGCCTTGGTTAATTTTTAGAGTTCAGAAAAATTTGATTCTGACAACTTTTACCAGTTTTCCCATCACTTTTATAGAGAAGAGATTTTTAGATGTCATTGCACTGCCATTTTTGCTAACATCATATAACTTTCTTTTGATAAACAAAATATCTTAATTATGTTGCTTTTATGTGACCTCATCCTGACCTAATTCTGTTCCTGTTGGAGTTTGATGTTGACTCTCTGTATCTGTTTACCCCTCCAGCCTAAGTTTTCACCAGCTCATAACATGGGTGTACCCCTAAAATAATTCAGAATAAAACGTGTGCTCTTTTATGACATCTAAGCTAATATATATATTAGCAGCATGATTTTTTGTTTAAGGAAGTTGCATAGCAAATTATTACTCCAAGTGAGGTTACACTCTGCAGCATGGACATTACCTATCAGCTTATTCAAAATGCAGATTTTCAGTCCCTAATCTGACCTATTAAATTAAAAATTGGGAGTGGGAGTCAGGTAAATTTTAATGAGAACTCCTGGTGGTTTTTAATGCTCATTACAATTAATGAACCACTTGGAAAGAGAAAAATGTATAACTTGTATCATGTAACCATTCTGACCCTCTGATTAGTTCGATATTCTCTATCTCTGCCAAGTTGAGTGATCTTGCATGAGTTACTTATTCCAACTTACAGATCTTATACCCTAACCTATAATATGGTGGGATTAATCTATAATCAAAGAGATCAGGTGAGGTTTTTTTTTTTTTTTTTTTTGGCATGGCTTCCAGTTATCAGACTTACTGAGAATTACCTTCCCCATTTGGCTAAACAACAAAAACATAGCTCCTATATTTTACTATAACATTAAATGGATTTCATCTTTCCAATAGATCTTTAATCTAGCTAAAAATTATTTTATAATTTAGCATAAATACATATTTTTTATTCTAAACTATTAGCTATTTATTCAAGTATTATTTACCATTAAAAAATATATATTTGGGGATTGGTTAATGGACTCTACATTATGTTTTGGTCATCAATTTGTCTGTTCCTATGCTAGTAACATATGCTATTGACTAGAGTAGCTCTAACATACACTTAAATATCTGAAAAATAATTTCTCAAAACATTCTCAGAAATTATCAATGTAATTCATCCATATGAAATTTACAATCAAGTTATGCAGTTTCGAAAGCAGAACCAGAACATATAAACAATCCATTAGAATTCTGATTGGAATTGCATAAAATTTACACATTGATTTGAGAAGCTTTTATGATGCTGAGTCTTGCCATTCAGGAATATAACATTTCTCCATTTACTGGAGTCTTGGTTTATGTCTTCAGTAAAATATTAATATTGAAATATACATTCTACTCTTGTATCTTCTTTGATAAATTTATTTTTGGCCATTTTTAGTTTTAGTAGCTGTCATGAATAGAAGCTTTTACCATTTTAATTTCTAAATAGTTACTACTAGCAGAGAGGAAAGCTACAGAGGGTTTGAGTCACTGCTTATATAGTGACACCTTCCTGTGAATTTTTTAAAAGGAAAATTAGTGCTAAAAGGTTTTCTTTTAGTTTTACCTCCTCATTTTCTAGTAGTAAAATCATATTATCTGCAAAGAGTGATACTGCTTTTATCTCTTTCCAGTTTACATGAGTCACTTAATTCTGTCTGATTGCATTAGCTAAAATCCCCCAAACGCAATTGAGTTATAGTGAGGAGACATCTTATCCTTTGTCCTGCTTCCAACTGCAGTCAGAATGCATTTAGGATTTTACAGTTCAGTGTAATATTTTTATAATGACTTCTGATAGCATTCATAACTCAAGAAGGTTTTTTAAAAAAATGTATTTAATCAAATATTTTATTTTACTTAAAGTTTTTGATAAACAACTTTGTGTCAATTCAATCATTCTTTTTCCTTTGGATTAGATGTGATTATTTTTCACTCAAATTATTTATTAATTTTACTTAATTATATTGTTAAATTCTCTACAGTTGAATCATCCCAGCAAGTACGAAATAGAACTTCTGTGGAGTAGAAAATACCCTAAATAAAGTTAAAGGATAAATGAGAAACTTAGGGAAAATATTTGCAATAGAATATACACAAATTACATGCAATATATGTTCTATATTATGTACAACATATAATGTGATCTCTATCAGTAAAAAAAAAGAAAATAGAAAAATGGGCAAATACAAATAGGCAAAACAGAAGAAAAATACAAATGGCTAGTAAATATGTAAAATAATGCTCAAATTATGAATAAATTTTTAATATAGAAATTAAAATGAGGTGGAGTTTTGCCTTTCAAAATGGCAACATTTCAAAGGACTAATAACATCAAGTATTAGCAAGTGTGGGGCAAAAATTAGTGTCTTCATAAATCTTTAGTGCAGGTATGAATTAGAATAACCTTTGAATATAAAATTTGTTTCTATATGTTAAAAAATTTATTGTGCATATATAATCTTTCAGCAATCTTGCTGTTAGTATTCTGTTTGAAAGCCACAGTGTGAGTTGAAAATGAAAAACGTGTGTCAGGCTACATTGTATAGAACAGGAAAAATAAGAAAAATCTCTTACATGTGAAGCAATAGGGGTCTTGTTAAGCAAACTGTGTTGCACCAGTACAATATCATCAAATACCATGGGGCAGTCAAAAAAAAAAAAAGAATGGGTCTAAGCTTACCAGTGTGTCCAGCCGAGTTTCATTGTTAAGTGTAAAGATACATTGTTGCTTAAATGTATATAGGCTCTGGAGACACGTTTCAACAAGTCTAGGGCAGTCAGGATCACAACATTTTGTTAGTTACAAGTAAAAAATAGTTCATTATGGTGAATTCAGTGAAAAAGAGTAGACTGGGGAGTCCACAACATCCCTAAGAGACATAGAGAAATAGGCTCACTGCTTCCAGGAATTGGCCTGACAGTAAAAGTCCTCCTACCCAGCCCATCACCAAGCCTGGGATGCTGCAGTTTGCCCTGCTGTCAGGCTTGGACATGGCTGCTGCTGCCCTGTGTCCCTTGCTGCGTCTGCTCTGGTGGCTAGAAAGGCAGGCTGTCACCTCCAGGAGTCAGACACCTCTAGCACAGGTAGATTCCAGTGGAGCCTCCTTCCTCAGGCTGATCCTTCTCAAAGCAGAGTCTGGGGTGTGAGGATCAGCTTGGTGGAGCCTGGAAACTCCTGGGAACCAGCTGTCAAAGTTGCACCTCTGAGTCCTTTGGGATCTGCTTTGGGAAGATGGGACTCACAAGGATAGAAATTCCCCAGACATATCCAAGGATGCTCAAAGATGCTCAGAAACCAGAAAATGTGGTCAGTGTCCATGAGAGATAGAGCTATTTAGACAGTGATTGTCTCCAGAGGGTAAAACCAGGGGTTGCTATGGCAGGAACTTTTTGGCGGAGCTCCAGGAAGCACCAGCCACATTGGGGTGGAGTTCATGACACAGAAGTACTGATGGCTGGGGGAGTACATGTATGTGTGTGCGAGTATATCTGTGCACAAAACATGTCTGTGTGCACAATGTATATGAATACATATTTGCAATGATTTTTTTTTTTTTGAGGTATAGTCTTACTCTGTCACCCAGGCTGGAGTGCAATGGCACAATCTCGGCTCACTGCAACTTCTTTCTCCTGGGTTCAAGCCATTCTTCTGCCTCAGCTTCCTGAGTAGCTGGGGCTGCAAACTTGTGCCACCATGCCCAGCTAATTGTATTTTTAGTAGAGATGTGGTTTCACCATGTTGGATAGGCTGGTCTCAAACTTTGACCTCAGGTGATCCACCCACCTCAGCCTCCCAAAGTGCTAGGATTATAGACATGAGCCACCATGCCTGGCTGCAATAATGTTGTTTGTATTTATTTATTTATTTATTTATTTATTTATTTATTTATTGTGTTGCAAGTTTAAGCTTCATTCCCAAAAGTTAAAATAATTTGGTGGAAGAGATTGTAGTAATTATAATTTAATATCTTCATCTTTCAGTTATTTTTATACAACTTCAATATGTTTGATTACTGAGTTTTTTCTCAATGTATTTTTTTTTTTTTATGAAAGGGAAAAAGAAAAAGAAAGAAAAAGTGGGAGAGAGAACAGAATTCTTGCTTTATTGCCCAGGCTGGAATGCAATCTTAAAAAGGTATTAAAAACCTCTTTTGTGCTGTCAATTGTACTTAACAACAGAGACAGGAAGGAATAAGGGAAGAAAATAACAAACAGTCAACCAATATTTCATTTAGGTCTGTGAGATACTATGCAAATGCTAAAGAGTAATTCACTTCCTATTATATAGTCACTTTCAGAATGGGTATAATATTAATTAACAATGTGATGTCAAAATCTCCCGCTATTATTGTGCGGGAGTCCAGATCTCTTTGTAAGTCAATAAAATCTTGTCTTATGTATCTGGGTTCTCCTATATTAGGTACGTATATATTTATAATCTTTAACTCCTATTGTTACATTGATCCTTTTACTGTTATGTAATCTCCTTGTTTCTTTTAGTCTTTATTACTATTAAAGTCTATTTTATTGGAGACAAGAGTTACAACTCCGGTTTTTTTTTGGGGGGGAGGGGTTTCTTTTGCTCTCCATTTTATTAGTAAATCTTCCTCCATCCGTTTATTTTAAGTCTTTGTGTATCATTGTGAGTTGGATCTGGATAATATGTATCGATGGATTTTAACTTTTTATTCAATTTGCCTGTCTGTGACTTTAATTGGAGCATTGTATCCATTTAAGTTTAGGATTTATATTAATATTTGTGAGTTCAATATTGTAATTTAATGCTAACTGGCTTTTTTGCCCATTATTTGATGTAAATTCTTCATTGTGGAGATACTCTACATTTTGATGAATTTTTGAGGTAACTGATATTGGTTGTTCCTTTCTGTTTGTAGTGCTTCTTTTAGAAGATCTTGCTTGCTTGTTCACAAAAAAATTTATTTTTTCTTCATTTATAAGGCTTAGTTTGGCAGGATATGAGATTCTGGGTTGAAAATTCTTTCCTTTGAGAATATTGAATATTGACCCCCACTCTCTTCTAGATTGTAGAGTTTCTGCTGAGAGGTCTGCTGAGTCTGATAGGCTTCCCTTTATAGGTAATCTGACCTTTCTCTCTAGCTGCCCTTAGAATTTTCTCCTTTATTTCAACCCAAGTGAATCTAGCAATTATATGTCTTGGAGTTGGTCTACTTGAGGAATATCTTTGTGGTGTTCTCTGGATTAGCTGGAGTTGAGTATTGTCCTGCCTTACTAGGTTAGGGAAGTTTTCCTGAATAATATCCTGAAAAATATTTTCCAACTTGGATTCATTCTCTTCATGACATTCAGGTACACCTATCAGTCGTAAATTAGGTCTTTTCACATAGTCCCATATGTCCTGGAGACTTTGCTCATTCCTTTTTACTTTTTCTTCTCAAATCTTGTCTTCTCGTTTCATTTCATTAAGTAGATCTTTGACCTCTGATATCCTTTCTTCTGCTTGATCAATCCGACTGTTAAAACCTGTGCATACTTCACGAAGTTCTCTTGTTGTGTTCTTCAGTTCCAATAATTCCCTTATATTCGTTTCTACATTGTCTATTCTCATTAGGATTTCGTCAAACCTTTTTTCAAGGTTCTTAGTTTCTTTACATTGGGCTAGAACATGTTCTTTTAACTCAAAAAAGGTCCTTATCATCCACCTTCTGAAGCCCATTTCTGTTAATGGAACGCACTCATTCTCCATCAGGCCTTGTTCCCTTGATGGTGAAGAACTGTGATCCTCTGTAGAAGAAGAACCATTCTGCTTCTGGGTATTCTCAGCTTTTTTATGCTGGTTTCTTCCCGTCATTGTAATTTTATCCACCTGTCATCTCTGTAATTACCTACTTTCAATTTAGGTCTCTGAGTGGATGTCCAACTTGTTGATTCCCAACGCCGAAATCTGAGCAACCCACTGCGCCGGCTAAAACCGCGGCATTAAGATTCGTGGTGCTTTTCTGCTCGAGGATCTCCAGTCTGGCTTCCCTCTTGAATCCTTATTTCAATCATGTAAATAGGCGACTGTGCCTTCCCGGAAATCCAAATGTAGATCAAAAGGGAAGCTAGTCCCGTTTACTCTGCACCTAGAACCGCCGCGCCAAAGAGCCAGAAAAACCGCCATGCTGGCCACAAGAGTCGCGCTGGCGGCCCGTGGGGCTCCTCCGCTGGGAATCTCCTAGTCCGTAAGCAACAAAAATTCGTCTAAAAATGTGGCGTCCTCTCGTTCTGTGCGCTTTCTCTGGGAGCTACAATCCTGAGCGGCTAGTAGTCAGCCATCTTGGATCTCTCTCCTCAATATTGTTTTTATTTATTTGTGGTTTTCATTATTTTTCATCCACAAAGCTAAAAATAAGTAAAACGAGCTGTTTGGGACCATTCTAATCCTATAATTTTTTAATTCTACCAAACCTAATAAACCATAATTAAATTTAATATAAAATATTTTGATAATGTAATATTTTATTTATACAGTATACAGATCACTGAGAGCAAAATGTAACTTGGGGTCTCAGAGTTCATCAACCTTATTTGTGAAGCAGCAGGTCTAGATTGATTTTAACAGCTTGCCTCAGCCAGTAAACTAGTATGAGCTAATGAAACTAGAGCCCATTTCAGGATTTCAGGTCTCAATCCCCATTGCAGTGCTCTCTGGTGATGGCAGAAGACACCAACCCTTGGACCTCACCTCTTTCTAACTGTCTCTGTGATGAGCTACTCTCACCCTTTCACCCACACTCCCTTTTGAAGCAATGCAGTAGTGTGGCTCTTCTACTCCTACAAGTCTGGATTTGACTCAGTCACTTTCTGTCTGTGTGACTCCAGGCAAGAATATAATAAGTGAGCTCCTATGGGGTTGCCGTGAGCAACAAGTGAAATGCTGTCATGAAATGCACTGGCTTTTACATTGGTGATCTCAGAATGAATTTTATTCATGGCTGTAGCCACCTAGACACCTTCTTAATAGAGAAATCAAGTGGCATCACTTCCCTTAACAAAACCCACAATGCAGGGTGGAATTCCATCACAGGAAGGGTGGGAGTCCCTTAGAGCTGCACATGTCCAGCCACTGTCTGTCTCTTTGACATCGTCTCCTTCAATACCCCTGTCCCAGATTCACCAATGTTCTTGTTCCTGCAACTTGCATCTCTCATTGTCATGTCAGGATCTTTGCACTTAGTCTTTGTATTAGTCAGTGTCCTCCAGAAAGAGTCAATATGATAAACATAGATGATGATTAGATAGATAGAAAGATGAGACTTATTAAAGGAAATGCCTCATGAGATTATGGAAGTGGATAAGTCTCAAAATAAGCCATTTGCAAGCTGAAGAACCGGAGAGACCAAGCTCAGTCCAAGTCCAAAGGCAGAGGGCCCTGCAAGTCAATGGTGTAGCTCTCAGTCTGAGGCCAAAGGCCTGAGACTCCAAAGAGGCCCCTGGTGCAACTCCTGTAGTCCACAGGCCAGGCCAGGCAGCCCACAGTTCTGATATCCAAAGGCAGGAGAAGAAAAGTGCCCAAGCTCTAGGAGAGAGAGTGAATTCATCTTTCCTCTGCCTTTTTCTTCTATCAGACCTCCAGCTGATTGGATGGTGCCCGCCTACATTGAGGGTGGCTCTTCCCCAGTTAGTCCACCAACTCACATGCCAATCTCCTCTGGAAACATCCCACATATGCACCCAAAAGCAATGCTTTCCCAGCTTTTAGGCATCCCTTAATTCAGTTAAGTAGACACATAAAATTAACCATCACAATCTCTTTGCCTGGAATATTCCCTCTTCCTCACCCCAAGATCTCTGCATGACTCATTTCCCTTTGCTGAGGGTATCACTCAGCAAAGCCTTCCATGAACACATTATAGAAAACTCCACCCCCTTTCTCTCCATTCTTCAACCCCTCACCTGCTTTACAGAAGGATCACCACCTGCTCTCCCACTGAAACGTTAGCTTCATGAAGAAAGGGATACTGCTCCATTGATGCCAAGTGCTGACCTGGTGTATGCATGTAGCAAATCCTCAGTAAGTCGAGACTGAGAATTTGAATGATAGCATTTGTCTGTGGAGCTACAGTCTTGATTGCATATTGATAGACTTGCTTCCCTTCTTAGTCTTTTGCAAGTTTCTTTCCCATGGAATCCATCTCTTGTTGAACTATTATTACTCAAACATATCTGGAACTGATTTCAATATTGGGCTTGTGAGTAAGAGACCCTCTTCTCTATACTTGCCTCCTTTTATTGAACTGGGAGCCTCCCATGACCCTACCCCAGTCACAGACCTGCAAGGATGACCATCCATGCAGGACCTGCGTAAGTGTCTCTGGACATCTTTGTGCAACATTGTTGGTGGTTTCAGATCCTCTGTGGTCTGCTTACTTGAGATCAGCCTACATGAGTCACCTCAATGCTTAAAATTGCCCCTCTTCATCCCCAGTGTGTTCCTATGCTGGATCTATGCTTTCCATTGTAGTCCACTTTTAGATGCAGTAGTTCTCAAAGCAATCATAAAGAGAGGTCCAGAAGTCACTCATTTTTTGCACCAATTGAATCCTTTTGATGGATGTCCCTTTGGTTTATACACATTTAATATCTGAAAACTAAATTCAGCAGTTGTTAGAAGAAAGAGCAATTTCTCCCATAGAGAAACTATACATTTGCCTGAAGACCACTTCCTAACCATACAAAGACTCTTTACCAAGAAAACACCCTAAACTTTTCTAGCTTTGATTGTAACAAAAAAGAAAAACCTACATGTTTGTATTTTCTTATCTGATGTCTTATGCAGAACAAAATGTGTAGGCTTTAACAAAAAACATATCCGACTCACTGTTGGGTTATACCACTGTATAAATAGTAGTCTAAAACTTGTCATTCTATCTTACTTCATTCACCTCTTTGATTACTAAATCAAATGTCTATTGTACCTTCACCTTTTGATGCCAACTGCTATACACCACAGTAGTTCTATCAAGCATGGAAAACAAACGTGAATGTAGTTCCCATTATTTCTTCTGTGCTTGACACAGGGTATAACATCACAGGAGAAATGAGAAATAAGAATCTATGTCACAAAGAATCTGTAGTCAGCAAAATCATGAGTAGAGCTGGGCGGGGCAGTTTACACTAGATCACTGGAGAGGAACATTTTCACGGGACAGAATCTTTGAAGAGAGAAAAAGATAGTGTCCTCTGCTATCCCTACTAGGAAGAGGAGAACCAGAATGGAAACTAGAAAGCCATGGAAATTCATCTATCTGGTACAGAGTGAATAATAAGAAGGTGACTGCAAGCCGGACTGAGTGGGTTAAGATGCAAAGGAAATATGATATTTTGTGTCTGGAGAGCGTGTATCCTTACCAGCTTCTAGGTTTAGAAGGGAGAAAACATGACCTACACCTCCATGCTGCGTTTTGACTTCAATGGCTCTTTGAGGCTACAGTTGACTGAAGAGGAGAATAGCACCTATATGGGCCCTGAGGGAGGCCTGTTATCTGCAGAATGGGTGTTGTTAAGGCTTATCATTGGGTGCTATTTTTAAGGCAGAAGATACTCTGCCTACAAAGAGACTTCAAGCTCCAACTTCAAAAGGTTATGGTGGTGTCCCAATTTTTGTGTTTCATAGCTTAGAACGGTCAATATGTCTTATTCTGTTTGATTCTCCTGCATCTGCACTGTCTTTTTGTGACTGGGGACTTACCCGCTGGGGTAGATGATGTTTCAGTGTCTGGCCCAGAAGCCCTTTCCTAGGCCAGCGCCCCCAGCTGCTGTGAGTGTGGGCTGCAAACAATCCTCTGATGTCTGCCCTCAACATGCACACCTCGCAGAGCTCCCATTGCCTGAATCTGTGTTAGTCTGCTCAGGCTGCCACTACAAAGCACCACGCATTCAGCAGCTTAAGCAATGGAGATTTATTTTCTATTGTTTTAGAGGCTGGACATCTGAGAGCAAGGTGCCAGTAGGGTTGGTTTCTTCTGAGGCCTCCCTCCTTGTTTGTAGGTGGTTGTCCTCTTCTGCTATCCTCCTCACATGGTCATCTACCTGTATGTGTTGGTGTCTTAATCTCCTCTTCTTATAAGGACAGCACCATGCTGAATGACAGCCCACTCCTCCAACTTCATTTTGACATAACTACCCTTTAAAGAGCTTACCTCCAAACAGAGTCACAGTCTGAGATACTAGGAATTAGGAACACATTTCAGCCCATAACAAATTAGAAGCACCCCAACCTTTTTTTTTAAAGAAACTATAAAGCTAGTTGGAGTGTGGTCACAAATAGCCTCTGAGTATTTGACCCCTCACAGCAGTGTCCTGATCCCTAAACCTGCAACAGGCACTGCACTGCAAAACCTATACCTGCTTTCCCTAGAAAGGCATTCTTCCCAACATCCAACTAAGGTATGGCCATGGAGAAACATGATGTGGACAAGGAAGCCCTTTCCAGGGAGGAGAAATGCAAGTCAGGGCAGTAGAGGACAGGAGGGGTCCTCCAAGGTTACTAAATAAGGTTGTCCAAGTGCCTACTGCATTGCCAGGGCTGGGTCCCTGGCCATTCTCACCTGGCAGGCAGTGCTGATAAGAGCTTTGGACCAGTGACTGCCTGTGCTGTTCCCCACCTATCCTTTTCCTGAATGAGAGTTGAGAATGAACAGAAATCAGAGACTCTAGACAGTACCAGCAGTCTCATTTACCCTAGACATCCGTGGCTTCTCAGCAATTCTTCACAAGTATCAAAGCCTCAAAGTTCTCTATGTGTGACTGGATGAATGATGCCACTCAAAGACTTCCACATCCTAATCTCCAGCACCTGGGAATGTGGCTTTACATGACAAAAGGGGCTTTGCAGGTATGATTACATTAAAGATCTAAGACAGAGCATCCAGGTGGTTGAGTGTAATCACAAGGGTCCTGATAAGAGAGAAGCATGGGGATCAGAGTCAAAGAGGATGTGACAATACAAGCAGAGGTCAAAGAGTAGAGAAGATGCTATCATGATGGCTTTGGAGATGAAGGACAGGGCCACAGGCTGAGGAATAGAGGCAACATCTAAAAGGTAAGGATCTGAATCTCCCGTCGGAGGCTCCAAAGGAGCAGAGCCCAGCCGACCCTTTGATTTTTAGTTCACACAGAATGGTTTTGGACTTCTGACCTGCAAAGTGTAAGATAATCAATTTGTGTTGTTTCAAGTCACTAAGTTTGTGACAGTTTGTTACAGCAACAATAGGAAACCAATGCCACACCTAGCAGGTAAACATTTGTGTTACGGTGCTCGTAGTATAAATATAAGAGATCATCTCATACTTAAGTCTGGAACTAAGCTGGCAAGAATTGGGAAGATGAGATGTGTGATGTGAGTCATTATTGTTCATTGGCCTTGGATCACTTGGAGACTTAGCAAAGGATCTCCTGACTCAAGGCTAAGACGAGAACAGCAGGTGCAAGCTCCTCTCAGCCCACAGTTCAAGCTAACTCTCCTGAGGTCAGCACATTTCTTTTGGTAGAGAGCCAGCTAGTAAATAATCTGGGCTTTGCAGACTATGTATACGGCTTCTGTCACTCACAACCACTCAACCTTGCTTCTGAAGTATGAAAGCAGCCGTAGATGATAAGTATACAAATGGGTGTGGCTATGTGCCAATAAAACTTCATTTATAAAAACAGGAAGCTGACGGGATCTGGTCCACCAGCCATGTTTGCTCACCTTTCCATAGCCCACCCGACGGCAGACAACCTGCTCCTCACAGCATCTACTCTCTTGTGACTAATTTGATAATTTGGATCTTTGACGCAGCCTCAAAGGTCACAGCTCCTAGAGATAAGCCTTTAAGTCACCACAAGCTACCTTCATAGGTGACCCACAAGTGGGGTGCTACCTGGGAATCCAGGTCTCCACCCCAGGAGAACCCACATCACTACCCCTCCTCAGCCCAGCGAATCCTTCTCTGAGCAGGTCCATCCACTCTCTTTACCTACCCCTCCTTTATACTCCTTCACTTGCAAGAATCCAAACTTTTTTCTCCCAATAACCCCTTTTGCATTTGAAAAGAGAAAAGGAAAAAAAAAAAACTTCTTTCCTTACATAACTGAATCACAGAAAAATAATTAATGTTCTCAATCAGTCAATTCTGCACTTGCATATTGTATACAATTTACTTGGTATCTAGTTATACCAAAGTTTGTTGCTTAGTAAACTTTTGGGTAATTTTCATTCAACTAAATGTCAGCCATTACCAGTCTATCCTTGTATTGTCTTTAAAAGTCACAAGTTCGAGAACCCCACAGATAGCACTGCAGACAAACATCTAAATGGGGTACAACGGCATTGAAACCGAGGTCCAGGTTCTCCTGGCGCGAGGTGGGGGCCAGTGATCCGCTTTGCTTACATAACAGCCATTAACGAGGCTTATTCCTGTGGGAGCCCATCATTCCTGCCACCTGTGACCTTCCTCTGATCCTCTGCTCTCCTCTGCAGGTGGTCTGTCTGGTTTTAGGGTTCCCCGAGGTCGCTGGTCCAGCATGGATTACAACTGAAGAGGTGAACAAAGCTGAGTTAAATAGGCTTATCCTGGGGAGACAAAGACACTGCCCTAGGTTTAAGCGCCTGCCTCTCCTTAGCATCAAAACAAAACAAAAACAAACTCTTCGGGGCTTACTGAATATACAGCTATTCTTCAGCTTCCTGGTTCCTTCTAAGCTGATAGCTAATCTTTGGCATTTGGTGCATTGGACTTAATTATGATAAAGAAAATGTTTAATGGGTTCATCTTGAACAAAATGGTGCACTTAATGGCAATTTTAAGAATATTTTTGTTTAACAAAGCTTCTTATTTAAAGAAATGAATTTATAGTCTCCAAAGAAAAATTTTATTAAAATTGTATTAAGGTTATAGAAATGACAAAGTATGTTATTTTCTTCCCTTTGTGTTCACCTATTCAGCCTTCCCTCACCCATCTGCAAACATTGAAAGGTCCTCGCCTGCTGATGTGTCAGTTTCCCCGTTCCTAGTAAGAGCTTCGGAATCAACAGAAGGGAACAAAGGCACCTGAAAAGCCCAGGTCTACTCATTCTCAAGTCTCATGTCCTGAGCATCCAGGCAGGGAACGCTGCATGCCAAAGAAGGTACAAGCTGACGGCCAGTAAACCACAGAGACCCTTTGTGGAGGCAGATTAATCCGCTGACCAACAGGACAGGCTAGAAACGCTTTCTCCTCTGAGTTTTCTACAAGTTTTCAAAAGAAAGAGTACAAATATATATGATGTTAGCAGGAAAAAAAAGGTTTTTCTTAGATTATATACATGAATATATTATATAATAAAAAGTTATAGATAACATATCTGGAGAGCTCGAAAACTCGGTTGTTTTAAAGTAGGCACGCTGGACTTTCTTTCCTAATCCTTTAACATTATGTCATTTTTCTTTGAAGTCAGAGAAGGGCAATGTGATAGGGTCATGTTGACATTGCTAATGAACTGTTGTCAGCTATTGCTGTAAATTAAGGAGGCAGATATTTGATGAAAACAGGTATTGATTGTCCTATAGAAAATACCAGAAATAAGCCTCACACTTATGCCTGTTAACTTAAGAAATAAATCATAGGTTTTCATATTCTCCTTATTTTCTTAATTCAGGAACTGCACTCTGCTGTCCACATACTCAATTTATTGTATGTGGCACCAACGTTAACTGAACAGAAAAATTTGAAGGGAGAAAAAGCAGGCGCTGGATAATCAATAGGATTTAGACCTCACAAAGCCATGGAGTCCTTTAACTAAGGCACAGCACTGCATTGTATGCTTGAAAATTGCTAAGAGAGCAGATCTTAAATGTTCTCACCATACACGGACCATAAAAGGCAACTAAGTGATGCAATGAATGTGCTGATTAGCTTGATTATAGTGATCATATCACAATGTACTCATATATCCACCTTATCCACTATAACGATACACAGTTATCCACAGTGTCCAGCATAACTATATACAATTTGTATTAGTCTATTATACTTCAGTAAACTGGGAGATGATCCTCGGGAGGGAGGGGATGACCAGAGGAATCCTGATTAAAAGAACAAAATTATCTTTTGTCTCCAAAAGAATTCTCTTTTCCCTTGAGCTCTGTGTTCTTCATAACCTAGGAGTGGTGGCAATAGTGTCACTTATTCCCCTCATTGCAGCCACCAGAATGCTGGGTTAGAGAGAAAACCGCCAGGTGACTGGGCAACGCACAGACCAAGGGGTGGTGGGGTGTGACTCTGCACGTGCACACCCGACTTGGCAAGAGGCACTTGTCATTGTGGCAACGTGTTTTTTTTTTTTTTGGCCACAAACAAGCAAAAAATAGTTGTTACCAGGTAAACACCTACACAGTTTGTATGCTCCATGAGAAAAATAAAGAATGGGGGCTGATATGATATTAAAATGCCAATTTAAAATGCAGGTCGGATCCATGTATTTACTAAATAAAGGAGCATGTGGAAAGGGGAGAAGAACAATGGAAAATGTGAGGAAGGGAAGAGGAAGTTCAGAGAGAGAAGGTGGGAATTAAAGGGAAGGAGAAGAAAAGGCACAAAGGCAGTGGTGAGGAAGGAAAGAAAAGGAGAGATTTCATATGGAGAGGTCTGTGGCAGAGGAGGAGGGAGGGGAGGGGCGTCCACAAAGACCCAGAGAGAGCCTGGTGCAAACCAGCGGAGCCCCTCCTGTCTTCTAAGTTACAGCATGTTGTCACTGACCATGGTGGCACTGGTTTCCATGGAGAGTTATTCATTATGCAGATACTGAGTGAGGACCAGCTCTTTGCAAAGGTCCTGCTCCAAGTGCTGGGGGAAGACCAGTGAGGCTCTCATTCTTGTGAAATGAGAGACTTAGAAACAGTGCTTTTGCCAGTGACAAACATGGTGTGTTGTCATTATAAAGTACCTAGGGTTTATGTTTTAAAGATGGATTATTTTACGACTGATTTCTAAGCATTTGCATGCATAGGAACTATTTAAGTTTTAAAGTTGTAGTTTAGACCATTAGAGAAGTCTATATTTTTGGTATAAATTAAAGTCTTCTTTTACATTTGAAAGCAACCAGATAGGTTTGTGATTTGATTTGAGATTTTAACAGGAAGGGGAATGGGGAGTGGTGGTGGGAAGAAACAGGACAAAACCATCTAACCCAGAAGTTACATTTACAAACACACTCATTTCATAGTCTTGGCTTTTTCTTTCTCTAAAATCAAATCCAGATGTCTTCTTCATCCAGCAGTCTCAGAAGGCAGAATTACTGGGGCAATGATGCAAGGAATTAAGAGAACTTTCAGGTTAAATAAAGAAGTGAAACTTAGTTCTTAACTTCTGCACCCGCTCGTATCCAAATGTCAAGCTTCTCCACTCCAAAAGAGACAGCCAAGACACACACTCTCCTGTATATTTGCAATGGATTAGATGGCAATGAGCTGAGCTGGGGAAGGAGCTGCTAGGCAGTCAGTTCATGCAGACCTCTTCTGTAGGATCTGGTTTTGTGCTCCACAGTAGGATACCTGGGGTGTCCCTTCTGGAGTCCTGGTGTGAAGCCAGGGAGATGGTCTCTGGCGGTGGGATGGTGTCATCCATCAAAGAAAACCAGAGCTCGATAGTTCGCCTTGAAAGAGTTAAAATGGTCAATGTGTGCTTTCTGTGTTTTACCACCATAGGAAATACAGTTAGTCAATATTATATGATGTATTTCAGAACATATCTGCAGCAATAATTAGGCATCCAATATGCCTTTTGTTTTAAATCAATGGGAAGAATGAAATGAAATTTCACCAAATTTGAGAACCATTTGGTGAAACACTGTTGAGAATAGTTATTTTTAGGATGATTTGATAAGAAAAGAAAATTCACGAAGTGGAAACTAATTCTTTCACAGAACTACAACTTCTGAGTTCTGGTTCTGATACAGGAATATTACCATTAAGAAGAAAACAGAGATATAGAAAGTACCAGGAAGAATCCAGAGCTAACCATTATATCAGGAACTAAGAAGCCAGTTACTGGCATGCAATTGCTTTGTTTAGGAAACATTACTTTTGAAGAGAATGGTATCTGGTTTAAAAAAAAAAAAAAAAAAAGCATCCTTTTCATCTTATCACCAGCAGCTCTATACCCAGAGTGTGGAGCCAATGTCTTTTCCCTTCATTAGAGGCTTCAAAGCCTAAAAAGGCTTCACGTGGGGAAAAGCAAAGCTATTTACAATCATTTTGTCCTTCCCTTGCAAGCTGAGCTGTGTAAGCATTAAGAGAAGCTCTATCAGATCCTCAGACAAAACGAGGGTTTCTAGAAAATGCTGAAACTTACTTTTATGGTAAAATAATTCACCCAATAAAATTAACAACTTATATTGAGCCCATACCACCTGCAGTATAAACTTCATTTTTATTTTGTTTTCTTTTAAACTTTATAGAGCTACAAATACTATGCATATGTTCGGTACACTTCTTCTATAAAGAGGAGGTTAACTTTACTATATAATGAGCAAAGCCTCAATAGATGTTTCCGAATTTGATGGGGGCTTGGGTGCAGTGGAAGGGAATCTCCAAATTGATTCAATGATACTACATTTAGTGGGATCTTAGCACCTCACAATCGCCTTAGACAATAAAATGCAAGGTCAGCTCTTCCTAAGTGTTTAGCCTAAGATGTCCCTGCTATTAAATAATTTCTTTTTGTCTCATATCTAAGAGGAATGAGGACATATGTTTATGTATTATCACTTACTTAATGGCTGTTGACTCTGTTCCTTAAGTTAAATAAATACAGAGCCCCTCACATCTTCATGAGAAATTATTTCTCCAAATTTTGATCGCATTTTATTTTTTTTAGGTGTTCTTTAAAGTACAACATTGGACAAACAGTAGAACATGGAGCTAAATTATTACTAATCACCCAGGAGTCCCTCTGAACTTACAAAATGACAAAGATTCTTTTTTGATTAAATTATAGTCAGGCTCCTGAACATTCTCCTGGGCCCCTCTGTGCCCTTCCTTGTAAAGTTCAGTTTAGCAAGATCCCAGCCAAGTCAGTTTAGCAAGAACTTCCCACCCTCAGTATCTCGGCTATATCTGATCAAGATCTTCCACCTCCACCATTCCAGAGGTATTGTCTGATCACCCTGGCCTGTCTTCAGTAAGAATCCCATTAGGTCTGCTTAGCCAGAATTCCCCTTACCCTTGATGTTTCCTCTTTGTAATGTTCCATCAACTGCCTCCCACCATGAAACTTGGCTGGAAATTCCCACTTGTCCAGGTGTATTCAGAACTGAGCCCAATCTCTTTCCTACACTGCAAAATCCCATTGCAGTAGTCCCTATGCCTGCGGAGATGGTCCTGAAGAAAGTCTTTCTTACCAGGCTTTAGCAAATATCATTAAATAACTTTTCTTCTGTTTAAATCTTTTTTTGAGACAGAGTTTTGCTTTGTCACTCATGCTGGAGTGCAGTAAGTATAATCATGGCTCACTGCAGCCTCAAACTCTCAGGTCCAAGCTATCTGCCCACCTCAGCCTCTGAGTAGCTAGGACTACAGGTGTGTGCCATTATGCTCAACTGCTTTTATCATTTTTATTTTTATTTTTTTAGAGATAAGGTCTCTCTTTGTTGCCCAGGCTGGTCTCGAACTACTGGGCTCAAGTGATCATCCTGCCTCAACTTCTCAAAGTGTTGCAATTACAGGCATAAGCCATGCCCAGCCCAACTTTTGTTCCTGAATAAGAGTTAATACATATATAATTGACTGGATGGAATATCACCCTGAGGACCTATAATTGACTGGATGGAATATCACCCACTGAAGACCAGGGTTGATCCTGCTGACTGGCTGGCTGGCTGTGCCTCGTCTCCCTCATTACCCAAAGTGCTCCTCGCTCCAATCCACACCTAGGAAGAAAATCAACGTGATTTTGTCAGCGTCCTGTGTTCCAATAACCCCTAGCTGCCTTTGTCGTGGAAGGCTCCAGAATCCACAGTATTCAGTGCGCCTCCCATGGAGGATGGCACACCCTTGAGGAGACTCTCAGGCTTGTCTTTGCCAATGAGATATGAATGTTCTGGATAGAAGCTTTAAGAACCAGTACCTGCCCCTTTCCTATCCGGGATGATAGAAACAGGGAGATCTGGGCACCTGAGGTCTTGGATAATGAAGACGAGCAGAGCCTGTGATGCAAAATGGCTTTACCGTTTAGCCACTGAGATTTTTCAAGTCGTTTCCACAGCCTCGCCCTGTGGAAATCTATCCCTTCTAATGCCTCACCAATCACAACGGGAAATGTGGATGATTCTGTCTCTTTGTATTCTGTGGATTGGTCATGACGACCCATGATTTTGAGCTCAGTTGTATCAATATTTATTCTCGACCTACTGATTCAACCAAGAGGAGCTGGAGTGTCTGAGATATGCTCAGCTGGCAATCTTCTGCCAATCAGCGTCTTAAGCCCAGACCTGGAAATGGAGCAGTGGATTTTATGGGAAACAAACACCAATGATAAGGTTTGATATATCTGTTATTTGATGAAACAATAAGGAAATTCAGATGCAAGATAGATTGGGGCAGAGTGTGTCCAAAATGAAGTCTTCTGTGGGTTAGCAACTAGAAGGACTGCAGGAGGTACAAGATAGGATTGGGACATTGAAATTGCATCTCCAATCTGGCCTTAATGAGCTTGGATGTGTGTGTGTGTGTGTGTGTGTGTCTTCATATATATTGTAAATTGGGGGGTAAACTTTTTATTGAAGCATAACGTACACCCAGAAATGCATACAAACCATGAGGATTCACAAATCCTACTCATCCTAAGAATACAGCTCAAGGAGTTTTCACAAACTGAACACACATTGCAACCAGTACTCAGAAGAAACAGCATTACCAGCACCAGAGGATCCCGTGACATCTCCTTTCCTCTACTGGAGAGTAACCTCTTTACTGACTTCTAAAGCAGATTGCCTTTGCCTGCTGTATCTGGTTTCCTTTCCTCACTGTCATTTGTGGCAGTCATCTGTGTTGTTGCCTGTAGTTGTAGCTTATTCATTATCACTGCTGCATAGCATCGCCTGTGTGAATATACACTGTAATTTATCCAGTCTACTGTGGATGGGCATTTAAGTAGTTTCTAGTTTGGGTCTATAAAATAGTGCTGCTATAAACATTTTTACACATGCCATTTATGAACATACTTGTCTGATTCTATTGGCTCTAAACCCTGGGCCACAGGCATATGGCATTTTCAGCAGTGTAAGAAGGTTTCATTGATTCCACATCCATACTTTTCATCATTGGCACTTTAGCCATCCTAATGACTATGTGGTGATACCTTCCTGTGGTCTTAATTGCATTTCACTGTTGCCTCATGGGTGCATGTTTTTTTTTCACTTTAAGTTCTGGGATACATGTGCAGAACATGTCACATAGGTATACATGTGCCATGGTGGTTTGCTGCGCCTATCCACCTGTCATCTAGGTTTTAAGCCCTGCATGCATTAGGTGTTTGTTTTAATAGTCTCCCACTCCTTGCCCCCACCCACTGACAGGTCCTGGTGTGTGATGTTCCCCTCCTTGTGTCCATGTGTTCTCATTGTTCAACTCCCACTTATGAGTGAGAACATGCAGTGTTTGGTTTTCTATTCCTGGGTTAGTTTGTTGAGAATGATGGTTTCCAGCTTCATTCATGTCCCTGCAAAAAACATGAACTCATTATTTTTATGGCTGCATAGTATTCCATGTTGCATATGTGCCACATTTTCTTTATCCAGTCTATCACTGATGGGCATTTGAGTTGGTTCCGAGTCATTGCTATTGTAAATAGTGCTGCAATAAATACATGTGTGCCTGTGTTTATAGTAGAATGATTTATGATCCTTTGGGTATATACCCAGTAATCAGATTGCTGGATTGAATGGTATTTCTGGTTCTCAATCCTTCAGGAATTGTCACAGTGTTTTTCTCAATGGCCGAACTAATTTACATGACCACCAACAGTGGAAAAGTGTTCCTATTTCTCCACAGCCTCATTAGGCACATTTTCACGTCTATTTCCTCTTAGAAGTGCCCTATTTCAGGAAGTGCTCACACCAGTCTTTTACCATTTGCCCAGTGGGTAGTCTGCCCTTTTTCTTTATAATTTGTAGCTCTTTATATATTCTGGATACAAGTTTGTTTTTTCAGATACATATTTTTCAAAATTTTCTCTCATTCAGTGATTTTTCTTCTCAATCCAAATGGTGTTTTGATAGACAGAAGTATTTGATTTCAATGTGGTTCTAATTTATCAGTGTTTACTTTATAATTAGCATCTTATGGATCTTGTTTAACAAATCCACGTCAGCTCTATCATCATGAACATGTTCTCCTGTATTTTCTTCTAGAAGATTTATTGTTTTGCCATGTGCATTTAGATCTATATTCCATCTGTCACTGATTTTTGTGTTTAGTATGATGTTGGAGTCAGAATCCTCTTTTCTCCTGGTTATCCATTTGGCAACATCAACCAGAAAGACCATCTCTCCTTCTGCATGGCATTGCCACTTTTTCACACGTCAGATGACTGCATATGTGGGCCTTGTGTCTAGACTTCCCATTCTTACACATTGATCTTTATCATTTAACCAGGCACTGTCTTAATTACTATAGTTTTATCATTATGACACATAGGACATTTTAAATTGTTTTCATATCACAAATTCACCAGAATATAATCAATGAAACAAATGATATGAATCATATTTGGGGGAATTCTAAACATGTGTGACCCAATGCTTTTAAAAGATTACACATTCTATAATAATGTACGTAGTTTACTTGTTTGCCCTCAATTTTGCCAACTTTTAGTTTTGCTATTTTTTTTTAATTGCAAAGCCAGGCATGGTGGCTTATGCCTGTAATCCCCACACTTTGGGAGGCAGAGGTGGTTGATGACTTGAGCTCAGGAGTTTGAGATCAGCCTGTAAAACATGGCCAAATCCCATCTCTACAAAAAAATGCAAAAAAAAATTAGCCTGGCCTGCTGGCATGCAGCTGTAGTCCCAGCTACTCGGAGGCTGAAGAAGGAGAATTGCTTCAGCCTGGGGAAGTGGAAGTTGCAGTGAGCCATGATCCTGCCACGGCACTCCAGCCTGGGTGACAGAGTGAGACCCTGTCTCAAAAAAAAAAAAGAGTTGCAGCAGACGATACACCCACCACCAGGGACATTGCAACCACAATTTCCTCTAAGATATGCCGGGTATTACATTCACAATTCTCTGGACAGGCCTATATGCTTGGTTTTATGTTCTTCATTTCCCATGGTGACAAACTAGTCTCTGAAGGGTTACCAGGCTCATTCAAGCCACCCAGGTACTAAGTGTGAGAGATGCATGTCCTTTTCCCCACTGTACTGTTGTGTTAATTTGCTATTCTTTGATTACAAGATAGGTGGGACTGCTTTGTCTTTATGGGCTCAGGTGTCTTACTCCTTCTATTGTCATCATAGCTTTGATCATGTGTCCTGATCGGGAGGAAGGACAATTCACCAGGCTTCTCCCTGGCTACAGGAGCCCTACATATTTTACCCTATACCCCACTCCTCCTCCAGCCAAGAAAGAGTGATGGTAATGATGCCCTTTGCACTGATACACACTCCACAACATCCTGGAGTCTAAGGGAGATGGTTAAGCACAGATTCAGAGAAATATTAACTTAAGCAAGATTAAACTGCTATTCCTCCCAAAGTGCTGAGGTTACAGGCATGAGCCGCACCCAGCAACTCTTAAATTCTTGCACTCCTCCAGGATACCGAGGGATGGAGAAAGAAAGCAAAGGCATCTCACGGCTACCTTCCTTAGACTTCACACTTACTAATGTTGATGAACAAGACAAAAGTTGCACCTTGCCTGGGAGGACAGGAAGTCCAGGAAAGCTTCTGAGCGCAGGATGCTGTCCTGAAGCTGCAGGATTGCAGGGGTTGTTGACACTGTATTACTGAAGGGGCAGAACTAGGCTAACGGCACCCCTGGAATATTTTCTTCCCCTTTGCAGAGTCCTGCATCCTCACACTAGCCGTGGTGGCCTTACCTTTTCTTTAAATGTCTGCAAGAAAAAGATGTTCCCCTAAATGAGCAGAAAGAAAGAACACGAAGAATGAAACAAAATGGCTCAGTCTAGGCTTTATACGATTTTGTGTTGATTATAGAACTCAAGCTCTTTTTGTTCTATTACTTGCCCACAAATAAGAAGGCGGGATTGAAAGTGGTCCAGGCTGAGCATAAAATCCATCACCTGTGTAGGATCTGCCTTCTTTTTCCACAAAGGTGACTTCTAACCAGAAAGGACAGAAGCTTTGAGAGTATATGATACTGAAGGCTAGTTGCATTCTTGACAGTTACGTTCTTCATCCCCCATAACCCTTGGGAAGCAGACATTTCCATTTTATAGCTGAAAAAACTGAGGCTCAGAGAGGTTGAGTCATTTGCCAAAAATCTCACAAATAGTAAAAGGCAAATATAAGATTTATACCTAAGTCTGCCTGACTCTAATGTCTATGATTTAAAATGAAGCCAATTTTAGTCTCAGATATTATAATAGTTCTGAAGACTTAGATTTTTTTGGGTAGCATTTTAAAAGTTATTTTATAGAAATATATAATAATGGGGCATCAGACAATCCATGAGTCCTGACATTAAGTAGCGTATGGTATACTCAGCAGGTCTAGGGCAGTTCTAGGGATATAACTGACACTAATACATTTCAGTTCTTAAAGGTACTAGGGGTAAAAAGGACTTGGAGTTTTATTAACTCTGTGAACCATTCTGTGATTTCCTTCACAGGAAGCTTGCACAAACTAGTTATCATGCTGATCCTTCATATATTCTTATTTTTTGAAAGACCTTTTAATTTTTTACAAAATAGTTCTGGAAATATAGAGAATCCCAACGTTTTCAGATGAACCAAAAATCTCTTAGCAGACTGGTTTATTTTCACATGGGAAGTTCTGTTTCAGAACTTTATGGTTACAGAACAGCTGACAATCACACCACATGTTTAGATGTGGCAGAAGATCCATTCAGAACGAGAAGAAATCACTCATTAGGCACAGTTGTGTGGCAGATGACATTGCCTGGTCTATGCCAGAAACACATAATCCCAGGTGTTCATTCACATGTCCATTGCATCTGAGATTTGAAATTGAACCACCCTGAGCTTTGGTTAAACTCTCTTGGTCTTGTCTAATTTTATGCAAAGGGTTTAGAGAAACCTGCTTGCCCAGCCCTGCCTGCAAATGGGTTATAAATGAGTTTCTTATCATTTAAGTACATCTGAATCCAAACAATTTCTTGAAGTTTTGAAGCTGATGAATCTGCAGTTCCCAGGAGTCTGGACAGAAAGACATGCCAAGAACAGAACATTCCAGAGGTATTGACTTCATGGAGTGCCCTTGATTGTATAATGCAAAAGAATTACCTGCATAGGGAAATTAGGCTGGCAGTACCAGAATGGGAGAATCTCAAGGGATTTCATGGCAAATTCCCCAATTAACACCTACCACTTATGAAGGGTATATATCAAAGGGAACTAAGTTTTGTGCAAAGTGGGTATAAAACCAAAGACTTTAAGTAACTAGGCTGTGGCCACACAAATCAATGCTGGAAGCTGAGAATAGAAGCCAGTCTTCTGACCTCTAGTCTCAGACCTATCTATCATTCCTGTCTCATGGGGACTAAAATACATCCTTTTCTTTAAAAACAATGGAGCCAGCATGCCCCAATGAAAGTGTGTGTCATTTTTGTAGTTGCCATAGCAACCAGATTTAGAATTCAAAATACAAATGTGTGTGTGTGTGTGTGTGTGCGTGCGTGTGTGTGTGTGTGTGTGTGTGTGTGTGTGTGTGTCTTGAGGAGAGGACACTGAAGAGGTCATTGTAACTTCTTTTTCAAAATAATAAATAGTTTAATTCTATGACTAGAATCCTAACGCTTTAAAAAGGTTTAGTAGTTTTAGTTTTAGAACTTCCAGACTGTTGAATATAATCTTCCCTGATAGAGTTTTTGCTGTTATTTTATTTTATTTTTAGCAAAGTAAATTTTAATAATGAACATCTCAATCTAGATTAGTGAGAATTATATTTTAATTCTGTGGTCACTTTACAGTATCCAAGTTCTTTAGGAACTTGATGATTCAATATATAATTAGTACAGTTTATTGGATTTCAAATAATATCTAGCCAGAATATAATTTTCTGCATTATCATCATAAGCAGGCAAGCATTCCTCATTTATTTTGCTTCCAGGTTTAAGTAATATGACAGCTTTAAAGGGAAAATTCTGTTCTCAACAAGCAGCCCCTAATGACAAGTCCTTTACATGGTAAGAGGTTATAATTATATGCAGCAGAAGCTCTGACTTACCCTGTCTCCCAGTATACACTTTCCCCCTTTTTCTTAGTGATAAGACCCCAGTTCTTTTTTCCTAGTCTCTTTGACATCAAGCCAAATGACTGCTTGTGTATGTCTCTTGAACCTAGATGTGGCCCTTTGTTTCAGCCAATGAAATGTAAGCAGAAGTGTTTTCTGCAATTCCCAGAAAGTGTCTCCGAATGGAAGAGAGCCACCTTCTTCCTCTCTGGACCATGGCTGTGATGGCTGGAGCTCTCGTATCCTGCCAGGACACTGAGGTCATGAGACACATTCTGGGAACAGCAAAGGTATGCGCTAGACAAATCCTGTGTCCTGCAGACTTAGGAAAGCAGGCCCACACATGTCCTTGATGACCGCCTTGGGACTGCTTTTACAGGTGTAACAGATACATTTCTATTTTGTATAAAGCACTGTTAGTTTAGGCTTTCTCTTCCATGCAGCTGCCTAAGTCCAACTGATACAACATGTAAAATGATAATATCATTGATTATATTATTCTATTAAAATCTAGCTTTTCAGGCACCTGGTCTTTTTCACACTGAAATCTTCTGCAACCATACTGACAAACAGTTCCCAGCCTGGATTTTACCAGACAGTCATGCAAGCCTCCCTGAGAGACAGTTACTCACGAAACCGTTAAGAGGAGTTTGTAGTCTTCTCTGCAATTTGATGACAAAGACTTACTCCATATAAGCTAGCTGTCCAGGAAGTGTGGAGGCCACCGGCTACTTCACCAAGCTACGATCTCCAGCCTGTGAAGCAATCTTACCCTTCATCCCCTGGCACTTCCATGCAATTTATTTATGATCATTACTGACAGTGAGTTTAGAACAACCATAGAATGGGCCATCTAATGGGAGCGGGCCACACCCTGTGTGTACAGGCCTGATGCATTTCATGCTTGCCTTATCAAGGTCCACTTAAGTTGAGATTCTCCGAATAGCATCAGTGGGGGCCAAGTGCAAAGGGCAAGTGGCTGCAGTCCTTGGCCTTTAAGAGCTGACCAGTTTTCAGAAATGCAAACAGTTACCTCTGTTAGATAACAAGTTACAAGGAGACCTTAATTTCCTGAGTAAATTTGCCAGGGAAACTATGTTGTGGGGATAGACTTCCTCTCCCTAAGCAAGTGAGAAGACCTAAGGCCCCTGCTGTTATCTGACCTTAGGGCAGCTGTGGTGATGATTGTCCAGCAGTGGGCAGTTACTCATCTTTCCAGGCCCTCTTTGAATCAGGATTTCAGAGGAGCAATTCGCAGCACTGGGCACAGATGCACCATTTACCCACTACACACAAAAACTCAGATCTGCAGCAAAGTGCTGTGTGATTTTCATTGTCAACACTGTTTACTGTTAAGAAAAGAAAATCTGAAGGCAAGTAGCCCTTCAGGTGTTTTCTGATACAGTGAAAGTGAGCAGCAAAGAGACAAATATTTGCATTTCTTTTAAAATGTGAAACTTGTCTTATTTTAGAAGCAGTGTTTTAGGGTAATATTGTGGATATTTCATCGACAATACTACCTAAATACATAACCACAGTGTGAACCTAAATATGCATTTGTATTCTACAGTGCCCTAGATGTTAACTACTTAAGTGGCAACCTGGGTATTTATATATAATTCCATGTTATAAATACAAATATTAACCTTGTTTATTTATATTTATATTTATTTTATTATTTTTAGAGACAGAGTCTTGCTCTGTCATCCAGGCTGGGTGGTGCAATCATACCTCACTGCAACCCTGCACTCTTGGGCTCAAGCAGTCTTCCTGCCTGAGTCACTGAGGCTAAATGTATACAACTATCACACCTGGCTAGTTTTTAAAAAATTAATTATTACTGTAAAACCATAAACCTAAAACCTCAGCTTCTAACAGTTCCTATGCAAATAGTGAAGGATTATTGTTCAAATTCAAGGATCAAGCTGTCTGTTTTTGTTAAGTCTGAGAGATTATTAGTAATTCAAATTCATCACAATTGTGGGTGAAGAGTTTTATGAGGAGACAGATTAATATCTTTTCTTTGAAATCCTCAAGTGATGTTTAATTGAATCTTTTTTGCTCTTCCACCTTGTTTTACATGATTTAGCAAGTGGATTGCAGATTCTCTTCAAAAGCGTTTGTTCCTAAAACAGAGAGGCCAATGGTTTATTGCTGGTTCAAATCTACAGACTTCGAAAATGTTGCCAAATTGTACACCTTTCTAACGTGACAAATCTTAATAACAGGGCATGGCAAACTGGATACTCCTAATTAAATCCACTTTTCAGGAATTCATTCTCTCAGGTGTCACTTTAAATGAATTTGGTTGTTTTTGCAGACTTACTTACAAATGTTCAGGAGAAAAGGCATCTGGCTTCTAGAAAATGCAGGACTATACCATAGAAAAATTCTCATTAAGAGGGAAGTTTTTTTTTTTTTTTTAATACTTTAAGTTCTGAGTTACATGTACAGAACATGCAGGTTTGTCACATAGGGATACATGTGTCATGGTGGTTTGCAGCACCCATCAACCTGTCATCTATATTAGGTATTTCCCCTAATGTTGTCCCTCCCCTTACCCTCACCCCCCCAACAGGACCTGGTGTGTGCTATTCCCCTCCCTGTGTCCATGTGATCTCAGTGTTAAACTCCCAGTTATGAGTGAGAACATGTGGTGTTTGGTTTTCTGTTCTTGTGTCAGTTTGCTGAGGATAATGGTTTCCAGCTTCATCCATGTCCCTGCAAAGGACATGAACTCATTCTTTTTTATGGCTGCATAGTATCCCATGGTGTATATGTGCCACATTTTCTTTACCCAGTCTATCATTGATAGGCATTTGGGTTGGTTCCAAGTATTTGCTATTGTGAACAGTGCTGCAATAAGCATACTTGTGGTTATCTTTGTAGTGGAATGATTTATAATCCTTTGGGTATATTCCCAGTAATGGAATTGCTGGGTCAAATGCTATTTCTGCTTCTAGATCCTTGAGGAATCGCCACTCTGTCTTCCACAAAGGTTGAACTGATTTACACTCCTACCAACAGTGTAAAAGTGTTCCTGTTTCTCCACATCCTCTCCAGCATCTGTTGTCTCCAGATTTTTTTAATGATCACTATTCTAACTGGTGTGAGATGGTATCTCAATGTGGTTTTGATTTGCATTTCTCTAATGACCAGTAATGATGAGTTTTTTTTTTCATATATTTGTTGGTTGCATAAATGTCTTCTTTTGAGAACTGTCTGTTCATATACTTTACCTACTTTTTGATGGAGTTATCTATTTTTTTCTTGTAAATTTGTTTAAGTTGTTTATAGATTCTGGATATTAGCCCTTTGTCAGATGGATAGGTTGCGAAAAATTTTCTCCCATTCTGGAGGTTGCCTGTTCACTCTGATGATAGCTTCTTTTTCTGTGCAGAAGCTGTTTAATTAGGTTCCATTTGTCAATTTTGGCTTTTGTTGCCATTGCTTTTAGTATTTTAGTCATGAAGTCTTTGCTCATACCTATGTCCTGAATAGTATTGCCTAGATTTTCTTCTAGTGTTTTTATGGTTTTAGGTCTTACTAAACACTTACTAGAGTTTTAACACTTACTAGTGTTTTTATGGTTTTAGGTTTTAAATTTTGTATAACTTGTAAGGAGGGGGTCCAGTTTCAGTCTTTTGCATATGGCTAGCCAGTTTTTCCAACACCATTTTTTAAATAAAGAATCCTTTCCCCATTGCTTGTTTTTGTCAGATTTGTCGAAGATCAGATGGTTGTAGATGTGTGGTGTTATTTCTGAGGCCTCTGTTCTGTTCCATTGGTCTATATATCTGTTTTTGTACCAGTACCATGCTGTTTTGATTACTGTAGCCTTGTAGTATAGTTTGAAGTCAAGTAGCATGATGCTTCCATCTTTGTTCTTTTTGCTTAGAATTGTCTTGGCTATGCAGGCTCTTTTTTTGGTTCCATATGAAATTTAAAGTAGTTTTTTTCTAATTCTGTGAAGGAAGTCAGTGGTAGTTTGGTGGAAATAGCATTAAATCTATAAATTACTTTGGGCAGCATGGCCATTTTTATGATACTGGTTCTTCCTATCCATGAGCATGAAATGTTTTACCATTTGGTTTTGTCCTCTCTTATTTCCTTGGGCAGTAGTTTGTAGTTTTCCTTGAAGAGGTCCTTCAAGTTGTATTCTTAGGTATTTTATTCTCTTTGTAGCAATTGTGAATGGGAGTTCACTCATGATTTGGCTCTCTGTTTTTCTATTATTGGTGTGTAGGAATACTTGTGATTTTGTATCCTGAGACTTTGTTGAAGTTGCTTATCAGCTTAAGGAGATTTGGGGCTGAGATGCTGGGGTTTTCTAATATACAATCATGTCATCTGAAAACAGAGACAATTTGACTTAAGAGGGGAAGTTTTTAAATGAGTACATTTCAAAGAAGAGTAGCACACAGTGCCAATGACCAGTGCAGGATGAAGAGTTTTGGTGAAGCAAAACGTGAATAGCAAGAAGAATTAAGAGAGTCAGGGAGGAGCCCTAGATTTGTGAAGGGCTTGAAGTTGGGAAGGACTTGGCCCTAGAAGCTAAAGAACCATTGAGAAGGTCTGAGGTGTCTACAACAGGTAAGCAAAAAGGGGGAAAAGATTTAAGTAAAGTTGGTATGTTGTAAGCATCATTTGGGCATAATTTGATTGTTATTAAAGCTTGTATTTCTTTTAGTTGGTGCTCTTATTTTTCTGTGCTTCTTTTTATAAGAGAACCTACTTTAATGAATATGTGTTTTCTTTTCTTAATAAAGGATATTGTAAGCTCCTTGACAGATGAGCCAGGGAGATTGGACTAGTAGTTTATTAATTCACTACAAATTAATTATATATATATAAATTAACAAAATTAATTTATATATATGTGCTATATATATATATATATATACTGTGTGTATGTGACTTGTTTTATTGCAATAATTACTTTTTTCAAAAAATTTATTTCCATAGGTTTTTAGGAAACAGGTGTTATTTGGTTATATGAGTAAGTTCCTTTGTGGTGATTTGTGAGATTTTGGTGCACCTATCACCTGAACAGTGTACACTGAACTCAATTGGTAGTCTTTTATCTCTCACCCCTTTTCCAGCCTTTCCCCTGAGTCCCCAAAGTCTAATATGTCCTTCTTATGCCTTTGCATCCTCATAGTTTAGCTCTCACTTATAAGTGAGAACATACAATGTTTGATTTGTCATTCCTGAGTTACTTCACTTAGAATAATAGTCTCCAATCCTATCCTGGTTGTTGTGAATGCCATTAATTCATTCCTTTTTATGGTTGAATAATATTCCATCTTATATGTGTACCTCAGTTTCTTTAACTATTTGTTGATTGATGGGCATTTGGGCTGGTTCCACATTTTTGCAATTACAAATTGTGTGAGCAGCATATATATTTATAGCTGTATATTTGACTTCTGAGTGATTTCCATGAATAGTCAATCATCTTTGTATCACTTTGGGTAACTAATACAGTATTTTTCCTGGTCTATGAAGATTTGCAAAATATATCAAATTTTGTAGGAAAAAAGGCACCCATTCATATATAAATTCCTCTCACCTGAGAAATGGTTACTGGCTGAATTAGTCAGCTGAGGTGATGGTTATCCAAAATATAGACAGCACTTATAGTGCTCCAAAGCTCACCTGCCTAGGTTCAAATCCAAACATTTCCATTTATTAGCTGTGTGACTTTGAGAAACATACTTGACATCTCTCAATTTCCATATCTACGAAAGAGGGGTAATTGTAGACATATGTAATACACTAAAATGAGACAGAACACTTGAGGATGGCAAGTTTTCGACTTGGAGGTGTGTTCGGGTACAAAGGTTTGAACTTGCAGAAAGAGAAGAAAAATCTTTCCCTGCCTTCTGGGAGCTTATGAGCTAATGTGGCAACAAAAAAAGATACAAAAAGTACGATGAAAGGTGCTTCTGAGTATGCAGTGATGGCTATAAGGTTACAAGGGAACTGTGATGGTGTCATTGGTGACTGCATTCCGGATAACAGATTTCATCTGGGCTGCAAACTGAGGTTCAGATTCAAATTCATAATGCTATCCTAGGCCCCATTTGTGGAAAATGCCAATTATCTATTGCTATGTAATGAGCTACACCAAATCGTACAGGTTACACTGACAACCATCATTTATTATCTCAGGATTCTAAGGGTTGATGGGCTTTGTGGGGTGGTTGTTCTGCTCCTCCTGGTATCAGCTGGGGGTTGAAGTCAGATGGGGGTTCCCTTGAGCTGGGGATGTCAGAGGTGGCTCAGCTCATTCACATGGCTGGCAGTTGGTGCTGGCTGTCAGGTGGGGCTGAGCTGGACCTTTGGCTATGTCATTTTCCACGAACCTTCTTGTGACCCAGATGGACTTCTTCAGCAAGGTGATTGGGTTTTAAGAGGTCAGACTCCAAAAAGATTGAAGTAAACTTGCAGGTCTCCTAAGGCCCAGACTCAAAAGTTACAATGTCACTTCCACCACCCTCGAGTGGCCAAAATAAGTCACAGTCCAGCCCAGACTTCAGGGCAAGGAGAATAGACCCCACGTCTCAAAGGGAGAAGTAGTAAAGGATTTATGGTCACTTTTAACCTACCACAGGGCTTTATGTACTATACGGTATAGGCATCATATTACTCTTGTGAAGTTAGCTATGTCTCCAACCCCCAGCTGTTTGGATAAGGGAGAGAAGACCTGGATGTCAGCATGCTGTCAGCTTCTAGTCCAATCAGGTGCATGCCAATGTGAATGTACACTAATACCATGATAGGAATCTTCAAACATTTTTCCCAAAAGGATGTTGAAAAACTATATATCCCTTCTCATGTTTTTAGGTTAATATCCCAAATATCTTATCACAAATTTAAATAATTACAAGGATATAAATTTTAATGTCTTACAAACACTGGAAATTCTAAATAAAACCTGTATATTTTCTTTTGTAAATATATCCAATGAAATCTATATTCCAAAGTAATTTGATATCTACCATCCACTATTTTAAAACTACCTGAACAAACTCTGCTTTTAGAAGAAAAGTTTTACATAATTTGTTTCAGTTGTTAAATCCACATTTCCATTATACTTTTCTATAATATAAATATGAGTATGTATTTATATTTAATTTTCTAAAATATCATGTGATATTTTAAATACTCTGCTCTACATTTTGAATAATTACTTGTGGATTTAGTTATCATTGCAATAATTACCATGGTGTAATGAAACAAAACTGAAAATGTCTCACAAATTTTGATAATTAAAGGAAAGAACATAACATTTTATTGAAAAATGCATCCTTAACGAGAGGGTTTTTTCCTCTATTTTCTTCCTTTTCCTTTTGATTCTTTTTTTTTTCTTTTAGTTCATATGTCCCTGTATAAATGTTAATTATTGCTAAAGTGAAAAAAGATTTAACATAAATTCTATTCCTATATCTCAGTTTTATAAGTTCAACTACTTAGAAAACTCATCCACATAAATTGATGGAAATAGACTAAGATTTTTATAACAATGCCACTCAATTCTTTGAATATTTTTCAAAGTATACTCCAGAAATCATACTACATTTTATCATCAAAAATTACTTTTAATGATCTATCAGCTGACAATTCAATTGCGTTCTCCCTCATTTTGGTTGAAAATAAAATAGAACATAACAAAATTGAAAACCAATCTAACTTTATTACCAAGTCATTAGTGTGAACTTCTTTCCCCGTTTCTCAAAGTGAGCCTCTCTGGGATAGATCCTCACAGGATGATCAAGGTGTAGTAAGAGACAGACTTTTGCTCAACAAAGTGGCCTTTTTCCCCCTGCAGAGCTAAAGAGCTGATGGTTTCCCCAGGTGATTAGAAGGCACATGAAGGAGGTGGGGAAGGGACGTGAAGAGTATGGTCTCTGAAGCTGTGAGCCACTGCTCCACACCAGTAAAAGCAGCTAAACATTTAGAATTTAGTACCTAAGCACTGTGGGAGAATGGCTTCCTGGCTGAGCAGTAAGAAGCCAGAACGTTTTGAGAAAATGAAGAAGCAGGTGGGCATGTTGCATGGGCGAGGTGCGGAATCAGTTAATACAATGCATTTCCCTTTGGAAAGTTCTTAATGAATTTACGTTAAAAATTATAGGTAATTACATGAAATATTTTATAATGGCTGAAGAATGTAAAATGAGACTTCAGGCCTGGCATATAGCAGGAAAATAATGAGTATTTCAGAATGAGTAAATGAATAATGGGGGATAATTGGAAATTATTTGGATTCTTTCTGGGGAGTAAGTTTCTGGGGTCACAGTATTAATGGTTTTATGGTATGTAAGAGAAGGATCATGTGATGTACATGGTGTTACATTTGTCCTCAACCCCAAATCATGGGGATGAAACTCTCCATGTGAAATCAGTTTAAGTGAATATTACTTAGCAAGAATTATATATGGGCAAAAACTTATTATCTCACAAGATGTTTGTAGCAGAGAAAGAACTATCCAACCAGAATGGTACTCTTTCTTCCATAATATAGAGGTGGTTTTATCAGATGGTTGCCCAACTTAGAACAACATTTTCCAGCTCAACTTTACATTTAAGTCTGGCCATATTCAGTTCTCTCCAGTGTGATGCGAGTGGAGTGATATATGTGTGACTTCTGAGCTGGGGTATTTAAGAAGCAGATAGGCTTTTTTCTACTGTCTCCTTGTCCTTCTGCTGGTTAGAGGCAGAAGACTTTGAGGGTCTACTATAGCACCCAGGGCATAGTAGAGCCATAAGATGGAAGACTTTAGGATCTCTGAACCACAAGTTTAAAAAAAAAAAAAAAAAAAGCTGACTACTTTTCAGGAATTTCTCACTGGACTGTTACATGAACCATCATCAACAACAACAACAAAATTGCATTACATTAAACGACCGTGGTAGGTTTCTATTTTATTTAAGGGAATATGAAGTGTTTATATTTGAGGAAAGCTAAGGCGTGTGTGTGCCTGAATTTGTCCTGTTGACTTTACATGAATTCAGACGTGCCTCTTTCTCTCTCAGGGCTTGTTTCAATCTCAAACTACTCAAATATGGTAACTTTCTAAGCACCTGCGTTAAAAATGGTGGTCAGAGACACATAAACTATGAATTCTAACACACTATGAGTCATTCTTTGGAAAATATTGTCACTCCAGCATGTACCAAACAAACGAAGAAAAAGCAGCATGTCACATTATTTAAATGAGTAAGAGGTGGCAGCAAAGCCAGAGTGATGGCTCTGAGTGAGATGAGGAGCAGTGGTTCTGACGGCGGCATCTGGTAATTGCATTTGAGCAGCTCTGCCTCTGGTGAGCGTGCCGGTGTTCACGATTGGCAGGGGAGAGACCTGACTGGCGGAGTCCACCACCCATCCGTCTTCATCCAGCCCTCCTTCCCAAAGGCCAAGGTTATTGATTCCCTGACAAGAACACTGGCAAGCTGCATCAGACTTCTGTTTAGAGCCCACTGATTGCAGGAGGACAACAGCTTTCCATGTAATTTATACAAATGTCTTTGAATGTGTGAGCTTTAATGTCAATTATTTAAAAAGGAATGTTGCGGCCTTAATATTTTTGTCTGGAGATAACAAGAGGAATAGAATAGAGAATAGCAATCTGTCAACCCCTCTAAGACTAACTTACATGAAGCAGGAGAGAAAACAAATAACCTTTGAATCAGTTATGGTTAGACATCCCATTCTAAATGTACAGATATTCACGTGACAAAACCTCTGAACTTTGCTTCATCTTTGAAGAAATCTAGTTTGATTACTCCCTGAGAAAGTCATATGCAGCACACAGTGTAGTTATGTAGGGTACTAGTAAGTTCTGCTTGCTAGGATACTCCTAAATTCAAAAGCACTACAAATTCTTTTGGCATGGTGATTACAGTCAAACAGTAGGGCAGAGCTACGTCAGACGATAGCCTAGATGTTCGGTTATATGCTGCCAACCCTTGGTTTCTCAGACCTCTTTTTTTTTTTTTTTTTTTTTGAGACAGGGTCTCACTAGGTTGCCCCGGCTGGAGTGCAGTAGTGCAATCATAACTCACTGTAACCTCTAACTCCTGGCTTCAAGTGACCCTCTTCCCTCAGCCTCCCCAGTAGCTAGGACTACAGGTGTGTACCACCATGACCAGCTAATTTTTAATTTTTGTAGAGATGAGGTCTCATTATGCTACCCAAGCTAGTCTCAAACTCTCGGCCTCAAGTAACCCTCCCACCTTGGCCTCTCAAAGTGCTGGGATTACAAGCATGGGCCACATCACCTCGCCTTCCCGGATTTTTTAAACTTGGACAAAAGCCTTTGGCCATATTGACCTGATGCTTTGTAGGCACAGCACTGCTTTACTCATGTGGTATGCGTACTTAGCTAAATAGGTAATTCTAGAATCTATCATTTTCACTATATTTATTTTGCTACAGTTCCAAACAACCTTCATATCTCTGGTTTATTTCTCATTCATATTTTACGTTCCCTGTGGGTTGGCTTCATGTGTCTTCATTGCAGGATAAAAGCTGAAGCAGCAGCCCCTACTTGAAACATGCCTTGGTCATGACCAAAGAAAAGAAGCCACAGAGGTGAGACGAACACACCAAAGTACTTTTTTCTTTTTTCTTTTTTTTTGAGATGGAGTCTCACTCTGTCACCCAGGCTGGAGTACAGTGGCACGATATTCTCAGCTCACTGCAGCCTCCGCCTGCCGGGTTCAAGCGATTCTCCTGCCTCAGCCTCCTGAGTATCTGGGGCAACAGGCGCATGCTGCCACACCCAGCTAACATTTGTGTTTTTAGTAGAGACATGGTTTCACCATGTTGGCCAGGATGCCTTGATCTCCTGACCTCATGATCCACCTGCCTCGGCCTCCCAAAGTGTTGGGATTACGGGCATGAGCCACCATGCCTGGCCCACACCGAAGTTTGTCATGCGTCTGCAGGTGCAGCGTACATGCAGCTCACACTGCTGGGCAGAGCAAGTCTGCCTGTTCAGTCTGACATGTGAGGAAGGGGAGGGAAAACCTTCTTCCAGGAGGAGGGAGCCAAGAGTTGACTGCAGAACTTACCCCAGTGCACCCTCTTGGCCATAGGCATTCATTTCTGTCCTTCTGTGTGACGTAGCTCACCCTCTTGTGGAGAAAAACACCCCCAATCACCTTCGATCAAAGGTCAGCATTTCCTGCAGTCTCTCCATCTGACACTCCTTGATCTGAAGACTTACGAACAATGACAACAAAAGCAAATGACAATAATGAAAGCTATCTTAGAAGAACAGTGACGCAACAAACGCTTCCATTTGTACAGGTGAAGAAGGGGAGGAGGCACACACGGCTGTCACATTAGTCCCTCTGGGCAAAAATTACCAAGTCTCCCTACCCTGGGGTCAAAATTTTTGTTCTTTAATCCTGTCCGGACTTACTAATATTAACGGTATGGTAGAATTCTATTATTGCTCCTCCCAATGTTGTTGGAATGCAGGTGAGTTCTTTAGGGAGTGTTACAATTATTTTATAAAACTCCTAATTAGGCTTTGGGATGTTTCCATGGTAGCAGCTACTAGGAATAGGCTACTAGGAGATTTTCTTCTTTTGCTAATGTTACGACTGATAGGGAAGCCCAAAGATTGACATATTATGCAAAGCATAATTATCTAGTTATGGAACCTTAAATTCCCAAGGTGAAAACTCACGAGCATTTTCAAGCAGTGATTCATGATTTTTGCCATTCATTTTAATATATTTCAGTCTCCAAGGCTGAAACAATAAATCTCTGATGTGCCTCCATTTCCTCCATTGAGATTCAGTCACGTCCCACATCCACAGAGTGGGTGGCAAGCTGGGGAAAAGTGATCGGGCAACATTTGAATTCTAGAAATAAGACCATCAAATGAAGAGATGGAATTTTCCATGGAGTACCGGAAAGTGTAAGACTAGGACAGGTAAACTTTCTTTTCTTTTCTTTTGCCCAAGTTCCTTTTACTTTCTTGTCTTACTCCAGCAGGCAGCCATGAGAAAGCCCAAAAATGAGACACAATCTTGGTTTGGAACCCAAATAATCAAAAAAACACAGGGTTAAAGTGCTATGGACGTGTAGGTAGAGCTTCCTCAGGTTGATCATAAAGAGCAGAGATAACACAAAATGCAAGTCTCTTAGAAGGAGCCTTTCATTCGGCTTTTCCTCTAGTCCTGAAGCTTAATCAACACAGGCACCAGAAGCAAGATAACTTGATAGGAGACTGATTTTATCCATAACCTGAAATGAGACCCATACTTCTTAATTAGACTCAGACAATCCCCCCTGGCACTCAGGAGTCCTAGGGAAGTGATGAAATCTGCTTTTGATGCCTCTGTCTTACAGCCTCCTTTTTGCACTTTTCCTTTGAGGAGCCCTATTTTCCCTCTAATAATCCATTCCATCCCCCACCACTCCACAAGCACTCTGGTCCTTCCAGATGATCCATGAATTTCAGATTCCTGGGAGGAGTACATCATCTCAGGGCCAATCATTCTCTTGCTTTGACAATCAGCATGAGAACCACTTGAGAATCTTGAGTTAAAATGGCACAGTGGTGTGTGATGACTGCCTTTATAAAATCAGCTTTAAAATGTTGCCTATTCTACTCACTTTCTAACTTTTGCTGTTTTTTATATTTTAAAGGCGACATCTCCACTATTCTTGCTTTGGTCTGTGGTCTTCTGTCCAAAAGCAATAAAAGGCGGACTAAACCCTACTGTTGACTAATGTGAAGCCTTTGCAATGTTTGCATATTAAAGAGGAAAGAGGAGTGTGCCACTGTGTCATTTGGGACTCACGTTCAAGAGGAGACAGATATTCTGTAGTTGGGGAATTTTTTCCAGTGAGCCCTCACATTAAGCCTGACTTATTAGACCCTAAGTTTCTCCAACCATATATTTATTTGATCTATTATTGGGCACTAAAGTGTAAAAAAGATAAAAATTTCTGTCCTTATGGCATTAACTAGCTAGTGAGAGGAGATCAACAATCATCACAATAAAAGTATGCATTTTGTTAGAAAGTGATACATGCTCTGGAAAAAAATACAGATCAGTAACAGGTATGTGAGGAGAGGGGGTGAAATCTTAAATCAGATAATCAATAGGTGTCACTGAGACAGTGGCTCATGAACAGAGTCTTGAAGGATGCAAGTGTGTCATCAAGAATCTGTCTCTATTTTTGATGTTTGACCTCTGACAGCTTTCAAGTTACACCGTCCCTCCCTTTCTGCCCCACATGTGGGCTAGATGATGATGCCAGGGAGAAGTTCAAACCACATGAGTCCCAACACCTGCTAGAAGGAGACCAGGCAACCCGTGCGGTCACCGGGGTTCTGTGTTGACATGGTCTCCACGTTTGGTTTAATGTCTTGCTGTTAACATCTTGAAATGCTTAATCACTTTTGAATCAGGGGCCCCATATTTCATTTAGCTGGACCCTGCAAATTCTATGGGTCTTCCTTTCTCCAGGTTCTGAAGTAGAACTCTGAGCAGTTCTAACGTCTATACTCAACCCTGTCCTTCCAGGTTGTTAACAAAGGTAACAGTTTTTAACTTTTGAAATAATCAGTGATAACTTTTGAGATACATTTTGAGACACTTGTAGATTCACAAGCAGTTGTAAGAAAATCTTCAGAGAGATCCCAGATACTTTTTCCCCACTTTCTTCCTGTGGAAACATCTTACATCAAAAGTATCTTTTTCCAAGGTATGAAGATAGAGCATCTTTTCTGAAGCAGCTTATTAGTTTCATTTACATTTTAAATATTTAGATAAGTGGTCCTCATTTTGCTCTTGGTTTGATCTGAAATGTTAGGATTCAAGCCACCACCATTATTCTTTGCAGCAAAACATAAGGAAAAAAAGCTTATTCTCTTCACTTCTCTGAAACTCCCCTTGTCTCAGACTCATGACTTCACAAAAGCTGCCCTTGCTAAGGTCCCCAGTGACCTTGGCATAGTTAGATTCAGTGGGCAATTCTCTGTGTAGCTGCCTTCTCAGCAGCATTAATGGAGTTGCTCTCTGCCTCTCCCTGGACATATTCCTGCTCCTGGCTTCCCTGCATTGAGCTCTCCTCGTTTTCTTCCTGTCTCATTCGGCATTCATGAATTCATGCTGGGTTCTCTTTATTCCCTGAATTCCGACCTCAGGAACTCAATTCTTGCACTTGGTTCTTCTCACTCTAAGTTCTCATCCAGACTCATCATCTGTGAGTGGAGGACTCCCAAATCCCTCTCTCGAATTTCAGATACGTGCAACCAACTACCTGCCTGAGGAATACTCATATTATCATTTCATACCAATAGAATCTCATTTCTTAAACCAAGGTTAAAGACAATAAACTATTATAAAGAAAATGACAATTGCGTTAAATAGTAATTACTTGACCCATTTGTTAATCATTATCCAAGAGCTGCTGAAAAGTTTCTACTTTTGTTTCTAGATGAAATTTTATTGTATTCTTCTACTTTGAGAACTTCAGGAATAATTTGAGATGCATGTTTCTTCTACTCCAACATAAAATATGTATTTTTAAATTGGATTTTCTATTTTTACATTATTTCCAGTCATCTGTAGCTTTCAACATTTTGAATTAAATTTTATTTAAAAATATCTCACAAATCCAATCAATTTATTAAATTTTGTGAGAGTTATCTATTTTTTTTTTCTTTTCATGCTTATTCCTTTAAATTGAATCCAGAAGGAAACTGTTTCTTTTTACATATACGAAGCTTATTTCAATGTCAGTACTCTCATCTGACTCTCCAAGTTGATGGCTTAGAAGAGTGAGAAAGCAATATTCAAAAAATACTGAAGTAAAAATCAACCAATTCTGCTTATGTGAAAATTTTGCTCAGGGTCCTTGTAGTTCTGCTCGGCACCACTACCCATGTGGGGCAACCAGTTAACAAGAATTTCTAATCAATCAGAAGAATGAAATTGTTCCACTTGTAGGATAATCTAGGTATCATAGAAATAGATGAAAAGAGATCGAAGTGCTATTATTTACCTTTTTTTAAACTTCCATCGAAAACACTTTTCTCTGGTTTAATTCAATATGCATAGGCAACTCAGTATGAGGAATGAGCGACGAAATTGCTAATGAGCAGAATAATCCAGAAAGAGATCACTCAAAACAAAGCAAAAAAGAAAAGAAAAAGAAAAACATGAGTCCTCAATGAAGGGGAACAGTTAACTAAGGGAACGTCCCAACCGTGAGTGGGGTCTTCCAGGCAAAAGCCAAGTGGGTCTCTGGAGATCCTCCTCAGCACCAGCTGTGAGGGGCCAGCCCTCATTATAGGAGCTCAGAATGGGAAGAGGGAGTCTCCCTTCCCTGGAGCTTCTCTCCTGCTCTGTACATCAGAAGCAATGGGAGTAAAAGTCTAAGGCCATGAAAAGCCAGCTGATGAAGACAATATGACCATAACAATAGCATTTTTTCTCTTTTTTGGTGAATATAAAGACAACTCATGCTTATTGTGAAAAAAAATTTTAATGGAGAAATTCAGAATGAAGAATATATGATAAGAACATACCACTTATCTGTATGCAGTTGGCCCTCCATACCTGTGGGTTGTGTACTTGTGGATTCAACCAACCATGGGTCAAACATTTTTTAAACAATGGAGAGTTTCATCTGTACTGAACATTCACAGACTTTTTCTTGTCATTATTTCCTTAACAACATAGTGTAACAACTGTTTATGTAGCATTGACATTGTATTAGGTATTACAATCATCTAGAGATGATTTAAGGTATATAGCAAGATACATGTAGATTACATGCAGGTGCTACATTTTTAATAAGGGACTTGAGCCTCCATGGATTTTCGTATCCATAGGGAGTCCCAGAACCAATCCTCCATGGATAACGAGGGATTACTGTACAAACTTCCAATTGTTTTTCAATGCATACTTCTATAAATATACAAAATTAGGATTATATCCCATACATATTGTTTTACAACCTGTACTACTCACGTATATCATAATATAATTACAATATAAAAATTTTTATGAGTATCTCGTAAACAGTTTCCCATGTGTTGAAATAGGTATTGAAAAGGCCATAAGATTCAAGAAGCTTCATTATAGCTATGGAAAATTCATTTGATGATTCTTCTATTGTGAGATATTTGTGTTGCTTTCATCTTTTTACTGATATGAGAGTCTCATGGCAATCTCTGTCCCCAACTTTTGTAAACCTCTTTTATTATTTCTTTAAATTAATTTGGAGTGAAATGGTATGCATGCTTTAAAAGCTCTTGCTAAATATATTTCTTTGTCACATTTATACAAGTGTACATGCCCATCAGTCAGAGAAATAAAAGGGCAAATACATAATTATTTTTGTCAGTTTGGTAGATGGAAACAATATTGTTATTTTATTTTTAATTTTTTTATCAAAATTACTTTTTATGTGTGAAATCTATTTCATTTGTCCTTTTATGAGTTCTTTCACCTTTTGTTTGAGATTGTCTTTTTCTTTTAAGTTCAGGGTACATGTGCAGGTCTGCTTATATAGACAAACATATGCCATGGGGGTTTGTTGTATGCGTTATTTTGTCAGCCGAGTATTAAGCCTAGTACCCATTAGTTATTTTTCCTGACCCTCTCCCTCCTCCCATCCCCCACCCTCTAATAGGCCCAAGTGTGTGTTGCTCCCCTCTATGTGTCCATATGTTCTCGTCATTTAGCTCCCACTTATAAATGAGAATAAATAAATGTTATTTGGTTTTCTGTTCCTGAGTTAGTTTGCTAAGGATGATGGCCTCCAGCTCCATCCATGTTCCTGCAAAGGACATAATCTTGTTCTTTTTTATGGCTGCATAGTATTGCATGCTGTATATATGACATATTTTCTTTATGGAATCAACCTAAGCCCATCACTTGAACACTCTTCATATGTTTAGCAGCACTTAGATGCTCTACACATATCTTGGCAGAATAAAGTCCTGTTAACTTTAGGGACTCAAACAATTATGGGAGCTCAGTGGCCCCTAGACTGACTGCTAAAAATTAGCTCCCTACAAAACATTTTCCCTGAGTTACTTCTGGGAGTCCCCAAAAAAGTGCCTCACACAAGCCAGCGATCCCAGTTGGTGAGCTGCCATACCAGCTGCTGTCTGGCTTCCTCTGTGCATCTAGCTCTGGCTCCTGCTTGCCCATGTCTACAGTCAAGTCACAGTATTGGGAAGCCACACTGCTGTCACCAACAGTCAAGGATACCCTGAGGAAGTCAACAGAAAAACTCTTCTTTTGGGTGGAAAAACAGTGGTGCCAATTCCATAAGCTCTGCAATGCCTGTTCTAATGTTGCAAGAATTGTCCATGCTGTGCTCAGTGACTCACACCTGTAATCCCAGCACTTTGGGAGGCCGAGGTGGGAGGATTGCTTGAGCCCTGGAATTTGAGACCAGCCTCATCTCTACAAATAATTATAAAAATTGCCTGGATGTGGTGGTGCATGCCTGTGGTCCCAGCTGATTGGGAGGTAGAAGTGGGAGGATCGTTTGCACCCAGGCAGTTGAGGCTGTGGTGAGTGGTGAAATGCCACTGCACTTAAGTCGGGGTGACCGAGTGAGACCCCATCTCAAAAAAAAAAAAAAAAGAATTTTCCAGGCTTCCAGAAATAGGAAATGGGCTCTTTTTTTTTTTTTTTTTTTTTTATATAATTTTACACTATATCTGATTTCCTAGGCCTAGAACAATTTCTCCTAGGGTTTGTGAGTTTCATAAAGTTTCTCGTGAACTTTTCAAGTCTTGAGTCCTCCAAAGCTCCTAGTTTCGCCTAAAATACAGGAGCACACATTTAGACCTCCTTCTTTGATCTTTGCCTTTTTCATGCCTCCCATCCATGTTGCCTTCACTATTGCTGGGCGTAGCAGAGAGTAAGCTTACTGAGATTTGTGTGACAGAGTGAATTGCTGGGGAAGGAGAGATAGAGCCACTGTCCGTACTGAAGCACCTCTGGAACTCAGCTTAAATAGCCAGATATGCCACATTATACAAGCACACTGACCCCTTGTCCCTCACAAATGTTGTAAATATTGTCTTTCAGTTGCTTCCATTGCGATTTATTAGGTCAAAGTATGTCACAGTTTGCATCTTCCTGAATGAAATTAGGGAGCTGACTTCTCTTTATGGAAACAGTGAAGTATTATGAAACTACACTACTACAGAACACCTAGAAAGGCTAGACAAAAATAACCTTAGCTGCTTTGAAATACATAGCTAAGCTCAAAAGAAAGTAAGGAAATTCTCAAGGCCACAAAATAGAGAATAGATATTCACTCAGTTGTGTTGGGTGAGTTGGAGGCAGGGAGAAGGGGGAAATAGGGCATGCCTTTCTTGGTAACCAATGACCATAGGCATGGGTTTTAGGGGTCAGAGGAAATAAGTCCTCGGGGCATGCGTGATGATGTGGCAAAATCCCAGCTCAGTACAGTCAGCCCTATTGAACAGGCATAAAAAACAGACACTCACCAGCAAATAGATAGCAAAGAGGTTGTCGTCTGGACTCTTGGTGGAAAAAACTCTTCCCTTAAAACAATGACAGTATTTCTCTCATAAGGTTTTAATTTGTTGTTTCTATACTTGGGATCCCCCCAAGAAGGAAAGTAACAACAACAAACATTTATCCCTGTCCTAAATGCCCAAAACCACTCCTAAATGCCCAAAACCTTCTAGAAAAGGCACACTTTTAATCTAGGACACTCAAGACTTTCATAAGGCCCCACAGAGCACAAACTCACAATCTACATTTAAAAATCACAAAAAGAACAGGCTGCCATGTGCAAAAATCAGTAAAAAACACAAACAGTAGATTCAGATATGAGAATAATAGGGTAGTGACTAAAAAATTAGCATGCCTGAGATACTCATGATGCAAAAGAAAATAAGTCCATTCTACCAAAAGATTATGTAAATTCTAGTAATAAAAATTATGTCCATTGAAAATAAAAGCTTATTGGGCAAGTTAAAATAGTGAGTTAAGCCAGAAACATCCAAAATGTGGGCTTTGAACAGTTACATAAAGATTTATTCACCAAATTAATATCATTTTGGATATCAAATGCTGGTCTAACATAATTCTGTGTGTATGCCCATTTTGGAAGACTTAGACGAAGACTGAATGACAGCAAAAGATCAGATAGCCTTAAAGGTTTAGAAAAGAAATTTCCCAGGAATTCCTGGTTGGTAGGTTCACCCATATTCTAGATAAGGAGATTGAGAGATAAACAGCATATGCATGCTGAATTATATCTTTAAACTAATTGTAGGTTGTATTCTAGATATTTATGCTGAACATTAAAGAGAGGTACATAATGCAGCAGTGACTGCTCGTGTTCTGCAATATAAACTTCCTCTACTTCTTTAGCAATAAAAACCCTCCTCTGGGGACTCTGACATTCTACAAAAATAAGTTTATTCCTGAGATTAAATTCTGTATAATAGGATTGAATGAAGTGATGCGTGAAATCTCCAAGTTGTGTCTTACGTAACAGGCAAGGTAATACCAACCACCTCACCCCCTTCCTATTGGCTGGAAAGCAGATATGGTGGTAAGAAATATTGGGCCATGAAAACCAGAAAATCACCGAGGCAAGGTAAAATGACAAGGAGAAGGAACCTGAGTGCCCCATGACCTTGTGGAGCACAATTACCACTTTAGATGAAGATGGGAGAAAGCAATAAACTCATTTTGTGCTTAGGTCACTGCAAATTTGGATCATTCTCATACACAGCTGCATGTATATGGAGGAATTTGGTACTTGGAAGAGAATGTTGTGTGTGGCATTTGTTAGAATCCAGCTGGCCACTCTGATGTCAATGGCTTAGACAAAGCATCTGGACAGTGGAAAAGCAAAAGTGCAGATTCTTGTGGGTAGAAAGCTGGTGACCTTTGTTATTCAGTGACAAAGCAACTAATGACACTGTCATCTGTAGCATGTTGGGATGTAGAACACATGGCATGACTGACATTAGGGGAAATGATCAGGAAATTCAGAATGTTGATGTTTTCTTGCTGACACTTGACACTTTGAAGTCCTCATGAGAGAGGCAAATTTAGGCTAGAGGTGGCTGAACATCAAGCAAAAGGAAAGAGAACCAGAGCTCTGCTAAGTTAGATCCTCTCATAACAGGAACATTCTCATGGCCCATATAGTCAACTTGAATTGAATATGAGTTCTCTTGGGACTTCGCAAGTTTGATAAAGCCAAACCTTATCCAAAACTCAAACAGTGATAAGAGGTGGCTCAGAGTAGACTGCAAGGGGGGAGGAGATAGAACTGTGTAATCCTGTCTTGCTAACTCTTCTCAAACCTGGAATTTTCTGCCAGAAAATGAGAGATCAGAATAAGGGGATTTCCTTCCTGCAAAGACTATGTTCCTGACACTCCCACGGGAGTCACCATTAACTAGAGAGGACTTTTAACAGTATGCAAAGGCCAGGAAATAAAAATGCAAAATTTCTGGTTTAAAGGACAGTTGCCTGCTAAGTTTTTGAGGAAATTGCATTGCCAAGGAAGTCACCAGACAAGCTTGATTAGTAACTCAGGCCACCCTGCTGGGGGTGAGTGGCAAAGGCTGTGTGTGCCCCAGCTGAACCGAGCCATGCACTCTGATATGGGTTGGCTCTGTGTCCCGATTCAAATCTCACCTAGAATCATAATCCCCATGTGTTGAGGGAGGGACCTGGGGGGAGGTGACTGGCTCACATGTGTGGTTTCCTCCATGCTGTTCTCATGATAGGGAGGCAGTTCTCATGAGATCCGGTTGTTTGATAAGTGTCTGGCAGTTTCCCCTGCATGCTCTTTCTCCTGCTGTCATGTAAGACGTGCTTTGCTTTGCCTTTGCCTTCCACCATGATTGTACGTTTCCTGAGGCCTCCCCAGCCATGAGGAGCTGAATCGATTAAACCTCTTTTATTTATAATTTAGCTAGTCTCAGGTAGTCTCTTTACAGCAGTATGCAAATGGACTAATGCACACTCTTACATACTGCTAGCGATCTCCTTCCAGAGACTTTCCCAGGGGATACCAGATGGAGTGACTTCCTTCTCACAGCAGGGGCTCTTGGGAAGCATGCATTCACTAGCAGGGATCCACCTGCCGTTTTTCTCCCACTGAAGTTTCTGTTCCTACTCTACCATTCTATATCAGATCCAATGGGTAAATAGAAAACTTGTCTTTTAGTTTACAGCTGTTCCACTGAGAGGAACAAGCCTGGACACGGTGGCTATCACTGTATGTCAGGGAAGGTCATGAATTTGAAGGTGAAAGCAGTAGCAATAAGACATACAGAGATTGCCTCCCTTAGGTTGGGGATACGTGTGTTCTTTATGTGAGATGAAAGGTAAGCACAGATATTGGATGGCCAGGGAGTCAACTAAGAAACCTCCAGTTAGCCCTCGGTGACCATTGTTTCTTCTATAGGATATAATACTATATACTATTTAGCTGAGCGCATGGTGACCCACAATCTAGGTCTGCCTATACAAGTAAGTTCTGGTCAAGGAAGTGCATGTGTGCCATCCATGGCACATTTGTGTGGGGAAGAGTATGCACTCCACTTCTCCTTTCTCTCCTCCCTCCTGGCTGGAATTCTCAGGGTGCTGGTGAACCATGGGACCATGATGATGTGGACATCCCACTGAGAATGACAGAGCCACAGACAGAAGGGGCCAGGTTTTTGGGAAATTTGCAAATGGTTGCCCCTCCTCCTCCTCTTCTCCTTCTGCTCTTCCTTCTCCTCCTCTTCCTCCCCCTCCTGCTCCTCCTCCTCCTTCTTCTTCTTACACACACACACACACACACACACACACACTTCTACACCGAAAGGTAAAGCAATGCAAGATATTGATGAGGATTGTGGTATACTGCAGTGTAAGGACTGGCCTACGTGCCAGGAGACCAGGCAGCAGATGCAGCTCTGTCCCCAAGTGGCTCTGCAAAGACGGGCAGGACACCTAATCACTTCAGCCTCAGTGTCCTCATCTGTATGATGAGGTTTAGGATCAATGATCTTGAAAATCCCTTCTAGCTCTCAAATCCTATCTTGACATTAACAAAGTAATATTAATTTTGCTGTTTCATAATCTGCAATTATACATTCTCGTCTTCAACTCCATCTGCTTGCTGACCTCGGGAATGTAAGCCATTAAACTTGGAATAAAAATGCTTAGAAGTTAAGTTTGCCTTTTCATTATGAAATAAAATTAAAGTGCCGAGAGTGTTTTGTCAGTTCAAATTAACATTTGGACGCAGGAAAGCCCTGATTTGTGTCTATGGAAGGCAGCAAGCAGTCTTTTGACTCTGCTGCAGTGTTCACAATTTTCTCAGAGTTAGGAAAAATAAAAAAGTATATTTTGAAACCAAATGAGATTTTCTTTTCCCAATTCCAAATGGTTGGGAGGATTTTCAATTTCCTACCTGTTTTTCTGAATAAAGTGAACACGAGGCTCTGGTTCAGTCACAGCACTGAGATTTTAAATGGCCCACTCACTGCCTTGCATCTGGCTGTTTACCCAGGGAGGAAATTAGTCCTGGCAGGTATCTTCTGCTCAAGTTGTATCTAGCTAAGTCCAGTCAGCCTGATCCCAATCATTTTTAAGAGCTGCTTTTGCCTGGACTGGTAGTGCCTTCTATAAAATCCCGTAACCTACAACTTCTTTTGTCACTCATCTCTAAGGAACAATATTTTGACAGGCAAGAGCTGTTTCTCATGTAGTATCATTTAATAGCTACATTTAATGGGACTTGGGCAAAACTCAGGATGATCTTAAAGTATATAAATGTTTGAACTGGGGAAAATGACTTACTGTGCTATACAAACAAGTTGCTTATATTAGGTAATATCATTCTCTGAGCTAGAGCAATTTACTCCAATCCTGAGTATTTTCATCATATTTTAAAATTAATGCGGCCGGGTGTGGTGACTCAGCCTGTAATTCCAGCATTTGAGAGGCCGATGCAGGCGGATCATAAAGGTCAGGAGCTCGAGACCAGCCTGACCAACATGCTGAAACCTCGTCTCTACTAAAAATACAAAAATTAGCTGAGTGTGGTGGCAGGCACCTGTAATCCCAGCTACTCAGGAGGCTGAGGCAGGAGAATCGCTTGAACCCAGGAGGCTGAGGTTGCAGTGAGCCGAGATCACACTACTGCACTCTAGCCTGAGTGACAGAGCGACACTCCTTCTCAAAATAATAATAATGGGAACAACCTAACATAGCATTACAGTCATTCATTTTATTTTCATTCCACAAGCAACCATCTTTGAGCTCCTAGTACACAGAAGTACCATCTCTGACACTGTGAATACCGAGAAGATAAAACATGGTCTTTGTCCAGAGAGGCTACAGGACAAAGGAGTCTCTAAGTCATTATGACTTAGAGGAATGATAAGATTACACATCAATGTTGACTTGCTATCAGAAGATAACCTGCAGGCTGTGTTTGTTAATGTTCCTTTAGGCAGTGATTCTCAAAGCATAGTCCTGAGACCCACAGCATTAGTGTCACCTAGGAATGGCTAAAGATGCAAAGTGTGGATATCAGTCCTTTGTCAGATGGGTAGACTACAAAAATTTTTTCCCATTCTGTTGGTTGTCAATTCACTCTAATGACTGTTTCTTTTGCTGTGCAAAAGCTGTGGAGTTTGATTAGGTCCCATTTGTCTATTTTGCCTTTTGTTGCCATTGCTTTTGGTGTTTTAGTCATGAAGTCCTTGCCTACGCCTATGTCCTGAATGGTTTTGCCTAGATTTTCTTCTAGGGTTTTTATGGTGTTAGGTCTTATGTTTAAGTCTTTAATCCACCTGGAGTTAATTTTAGTGTAAGGTGTCAGGAAGGGGTCCAGTTTCTGCTTTCTGCACATGGCCAGCCAGTTTTCCCAACACCATTTATTAAACAGGGACTCCTTTCCCCATTGTTTGTTTTTGTCAGGTTTGTCAAAGATTGGATGGTTGTAGATATGTTGTGTTGCCTCCAAGGCCTCTGTTCTGTTCCATTGGTCTATATGGTCTATATCTCTATTTTGGTACCAGTACCATGCTGCTTTGATTATTGTAGTCTTGTAGTATAGTTTGAAGTACGGTAGTGTGATAGTGTGATGCCTCCTGCTTCGTTTTTTTTTTTTTTTTTTTGCTTAGAAAAGGACTGATATCCAGAATTTACAAAGAACTAAAACAGATTTACAAGAAAAAAACAAGCCCATTCAAAAGTGGGTAAAGGATATAAACAGACACTTTACAAAAGAAGACATATATGAGGCCAACAAACATGAAAAAATGCTCATCATCACTGGTCACTAGAGAAATGCAAATCAAAACTACATTGAGATACCATCTCATGCCAGTTAGAATGGCATCATTAAAATATCGGGAGACAACAGATGCTGGAGAGGATGTGGAAAAATAGGAACACTTTTACACTGTTGGTGGAAGTGTAAACTAGTTCAACCATTGTGGAAGACAGTGTGGCGATTCCTCAAGGACCTAGAAATAGAAATTCCATTCGACCCAGCAATCCCATTACTGGGTATATATCCAAAGGATTATAAATCGTTCTACTATAAGGACACATGCACACGAATGTTCATTGCAGCACTGTTTACAATAGCAAAGACCTGGAACCAACCCAAATGCCCATCGATGATAGACTGGACAGGGAAAATGTGGCACATATACACCATGGAATATTATGCAGCCATCAAAAATGATGAGTTGTGTCCTTTGTAGGGACATGGATGAACCTGGAAACCATCATTCTCAGCAAACTGACACAAGAACACAAAATCAAACACCACATGTTCTCATTCATAGGCAGGTGTTGAACAATGAGAACACATGGACACAGGGAGGAGAGCATCACACACTGGGGTCTTTTGGAGGGAAACAGGGGAGGGACAGTGAGGGGTGGGGAGTTGGGGAGAGATAGCATGGGGAGAAATGCCAGATATAGGTGAAGGGGAGGAAGGCAACAAATCACACTGCCACGTGTGTACCTATGCAACAATATTGCATATTCTTCACATGTACCCCAAAACCTAAAATGCAATAAGAAATTAAAAAAAAAAGATGCAAAGTGTGGGCCCCATCCAAAGCCTCCTGAATCAGAAACTCAGGAGGTTGTTGGGCTCCGGTCCGATTTTAGAAAGCCCTCCTGATGTTTTTAAAGCATGCTCCAATTTGAGAACCACTGGGCCAGAGCAGGGATCAGCAAACCATAACCTGGAGGCCAAATCTGATCTGTTTTCATAAATAAATGGTTATTGGAACACAGTTCCCTTACATATTGTCTAGAGTTGCAACAGGGACTGCATGGTTCACAAAGCCTCAAAGCCTCACACACTTGCTCTCTGGCCCTTTATGGGAAAAGTTTGCCAACCTGGCCCTCCTGCACCATGAAGGTGTTGGGGAAGAGCCAGTCTCTGAAGCCAGCAATGCCACCATCTGACTCCCAATTATGCCTCCTAGCTGTTTCATCATGGGGCAAGCTACTCAACCTCTCTGTGCCTCAATGTTCTTATCCATAAAGTGGAGGTAATAACATTCCTTAGCACAGACAGTTAATTTGAGAGGTCAATAGGTTAATATTTTGAACCTCTTAGACTAGAGCCTGGCCAGCAGGAAACACTCAGTACCTGTTAGTTACTGATATATGAAAGGCATATTGTGAGACACTTCACTAGGGAATGCCACAGGCCCTAGATGTTTATTACTTCATTGATACTGTCACCACATAGGGCTGAATCTGACATCATGTCCACACACCCCATGGGGCTCCAGAGGATGAAACAGAAGGCAGTTCAGTTCACTGGGTGTTTAACTTGGCGGAGGCTGGAAGGTGTAGCAGAATTTTCTTGGAGCAGGGCATCTATATAAGCCATTCTGTAGTTGCCCAAGACACTAATTTCCTGCATGAATTGAAATGATATTATCTCCTAGAGGTAGGGAGAGGGTGAAGTTAACATTATTGTAGCTCTTATGCTGGGATGATTATATAATCATGTCTGTGCTGATTGAGCTGGGAAGTTGGGGTAGGAGAGAGGAAACAAAGGTTAATGGGATGTCCTTCTGCAGTTCATGTCCCAGAGAAGGCCCTTTCCCCCAAGCACAAAGCTATGAAAGCCGTTCCTAGCAGAAGAGAAAAGGTGTGTGTGAGTGAGAGAGAGAGAGACCTCTATAATTCTATAATTTAGGTAGTCCCTAAAGAAATACATCTGGAAATGAGAATTTTGCAGAGGACATTTCTGATAAGCAAAACATTTTACATAAATAAACTGATAAAAGTTGATATTTTATCAATAAATTGATAAAAGTGAATCTCTGAGCATGATAAGCAAATACTAAGACTCTTTTGTGATTATGTAAGATACTGAATAGAAAAACATGTTTCTCAATATAGTCCAGGATGGAATGAGTTGCTTTATAGGACACACAAAACCAGAATTCCAGAAACCTGGAGATGGCCAGATAAACACAATTGGACACTAAAGTCTTTGTTCTCTTGGGCCAGTTCTTCCTCAGGACTGTGGGAACGATCTGTGCTTTAAAAATGGGTGAGGCTTGGTACTGAAGATAATCTGAAGTCCAATGGTTCTTGAATAGGCTGTGCATCGGATGCACCTGGAGAACATTTTTGGAATCACAGGCTTGGGCCCTACCCCTTGGAGACTCTGATTCACTACAGATAGTGGCAGCCTTGGCTTGTGGTTGTTGAAAAATTCCCCAGATACTTTCTGATTCGTCATACTGGTGAAGTGTCATACCTAGCCCCATTGAGGGGAGTTATTGGAGATTAACATAACATTCCATTGTATAATTGTTAAGTTTACTGTGTTCAAACTTGTATAAGCAGTTTGGTACTGGAAAGAGAATGGAGTTTGGAGTCAAATACTCACAGGTTCCTTTGGTTATTAGCTTGGGATTTACTTTGTAGAGGTTCGTTCTCTGAACCACATTTTCCACATCTATAAAGTGATTTTGCTTGTGGCTGTTGTCTATTGAACGTCCTGTGTCACATTGCTTCGTTCACTGAAGTTTCTTTTTGCTGACTTAAACATCTATACTGATCCCACCTCTAAGATGCTGGCCATGTGTTGCCTCCTTGAAAAACAGTAATTCCACTGCAGCCCCTGTTATCATGAACACATCTTGGACCACAAGTAACCATTAGGATTCTGGACCTCATCTAGTCCTCCAATCTGTTGAAACCATGATCCTTTCTGTCCCTGTGCCCTCCTTGTTAGCTTACATTGTGTGACCATCCTTAAAGTCACCTCCCTATAAACATCCTTGACTTTTCTGTTCCACTCTCCCATTTGGGGAAACCACCTCCTGGTTGGAATCACTCATCCATGTTATCTGAACCTGTGCCTGAGCTACTGCTGAATGTTGCTAGAGAAAATCCCACAAACATGCTGATGGAGTTCACTTTAGGGTGACGACCATGAGCCTTGACTGGTCATCCAACACAGCATGGAGATTCCACTACACTTCCCCGTAAGTTTGTTTTCCCGATTTCCAAGCTGTTGATTTTATAGTTTCTCTTCTCTTTTCTAACATTCATGTCTTTTCCCTACTCCCCACCCAAGTCTAGCCTCATACTTCATTACTAAAACGTCCCTAAGTCCCCAGGGCAGCAAGCATTTGAACAATTTGCACCACTCAAGATTCCATTTCTGCCTGTACCTGGTCTCCTCTCCTTGGTTCTTGACCATTTAAGGGGGTCCTGCTGTTTCCAAACAAAGTCTTATGAACTCTTATCTTTCCAAAGCCTTCGTTCTGGGAGTTATCTTATTTTTCTATTACGTAGACAGTTTCTCATTGTCCATGGAGGTATCTCAACCGACATATAAACATGCTTCCAATGACCCACTGTGAAATATAACCCTCTGTGCACAGGTCCAGCTGCTACCAGTTTCTTTGTTTCTCTTCAGGACAAAACTGCTTTAATGCCTTTCCACCTCCTGTCCACACTTTCTTACTTCCTATTAATCCCCTCTATTGAATTATAAAATCTTCTGAGCATACAGAACAGGGTAATAATCTAACGAACACCCACCAAAGCCTCTCTGTCTGAGCTTAACATTTTTCATGATTTGCTTCATATCTTATTCATTTTAGTGGAAAACAGAATCAAAGATAAAGTGGATGGCCTTTGTTGATCTTTGCACAATCCCTCTTTTCCCTCCCTTGCCATATTTACTGAATTTATTATTTACCATTTCTGTGCTATTTTACTACTATGCATGTATCCATAAAATATAGATCTGCTTTTTGGTTTACATACTTTATATAAACTGGTAGTATACTACATGTCCCTTCTGCAACCTTGTCAACTGCACTGCATGGAATGTACATTTTAGGCATTGCAAGATTGGCCAGAATGCCTTCCCAAGTGATTGTACCAATTTACACCTCTAAAGGTCCCCTTGCCAACATTTGATAACAGCTGGTATTGTCAGAGTTCTTCATTATTGCTAATCTGATTGGTATGATGTGATGCATCCTAGTTTTAATTGACTTTCCATGATTATTGGGAAGCTTGTGTTACATTTTTTTTACTTATTGGCCATTGAGGTTCTTGTTTCATTTGTACAGGTTTTGCTTTGTCCTCTTCCAATGGATTGGTAGGACTTTGAAAGTATATTTTGCTACCATCTTTTGTCATTTGTATTCACTGAAAATTTCCCTAGGCTATGGCTTGTTTTCAAGTTGTATATCATCATATGGAAGTTCTAAACTTTAATGTTGTTTGCTGTAGTTATTTATTTTTCTTTATGGCTGGTCTTTATATCTTGTTATAAGAACTGCTTCCCCATCCAGAGGTCATACAGTTAGTGTCTTGCATGTTTTCCTGTATTTTAATGTTTCACTTCTCGCTTTTGCATTAAACTAATTAGAAATTGTTCTATAAGTAGCTTAAGGGAGAGGCACTAACTCACTGTTCTTACATATGAGTAATCAATTATCTACAGACACTGGACTTCAATTTGTGAGAGCTACAGCATGGGCTGTGCCCAGCAAAGCCATGGGGGTAGGGCTGGTGGGACCCTTGGATGTCCAACCCTTGCCCCAGTGTATACAGAGGATGAATATGGACTCAAAGAAGACCATTCTCAAGCCTCAAGATTGAACAGTTTGCCTTGGTGGGTTTGGGACTTCCAATGGGCCTGTGACCCTTTCTTCTTATCCATTTCTCCCTTTCAGAATGAGAATGTATATCCTACACTGGCACCACTGTTGTATTTTGCAAGCATATCACTTGTTTGATTTCATAGGCTCAGAGCTGGAGGAGTTTGCCTTAGGATGAATTGTATCTTCAGTCTCAGCTGTATCTGATATACATCATATTTAAATAAGACGTTAGACTTAGACTTTAAAGTTAATGCTGGAACATGGCCCCTCTATTGAGTACCTTCTTTCCCCAGTAAGCCATCATGCCTCTTTTGTCACATGTCACTCAAGAGGGAGTCTTTGGGCGTCCGATTATGGCTCTATTTATTATTCTCTATGTCTATCCCTGGGTCAATATCTCAATGTCTTAATTTCTATAGCTCTATGAACAATATTGATACGATGCCCACCAACCTTATTCATAATCTACAGACTCATGGAAATTTGTGTTTGCTTTGCTTATGTATTTTAGGATCTTAGGTTTCATAAAAAGGCACTTGAGATTTTGATTAGATGTACATTGTATTGAAGGATAAATTTGGGTGGCATGGATATTTCTGAATGAATATTTTATATTCAAGATATTATGTACTGAATCTTCCAGTACATTTATGTGGAAGAGCATACATTTATTTAGGTCTTCTTTGGGATGTTTAAATTTAGCTTTATAATTTTTTCACAAAAGTCTTTCAGAACTTAATATAACTTTCTCTATAATTGTTGATATGCAGATTTTAAGTGTTTTTATTAGATACAATTATATCATCTGAAATTAAAAGTTAATTTTTCCCTTTTCAATCACTGTTTAAATGTTGAAGATAAATATCTACAAGGAGATTTGATTTGTCCTTACAGATATTTCTCTTCAGCAACAGTGATTGAAAATACAGGTTGTCTTGATGTTCTCTTTCAATTGAATGCCTATGACTTTGCACCACTAAATATCAAGGTTTTTGTTGATTTTTTTTTTTTTTGGTAGACAGTCTGTCAACTTAGGTAAATTTCTTCCTATTACTAGTTAGCTAAGAGGATTTTGTTTTGAATGATAAACACATTTAACTTTATAAAAGCATATTCTGCAGCTGTTGAAATAATCACATGGTTTTTCTTCTTTATTTTCTTGATGAGGTGATTTATATTAGCATATTTTCTAATGATAAAACATTCTTGAATTTTGTGGTGTTTGGCCTGTGGTTTTTCTATTCCCTGGAATGCTGATAATAAAATAAGGATTAATTTTGCCTTAGAAGCAGTGACTGGTGTACCCTCACCAGATACTGAATCTACTGGTGATTCAGTCTTGGACTTCCCAGGCTTCAGAATCATGAGAAATATATTTCTATTGTTTATAAATTAACTAGCTAAAGCTTTTTGTTATAGCAACCTGGAATGAACTAAAACAGAAATTAGTAATGAGTAGTGGGGTGCTGCTGTAGTGAATACCTGAAAATGTAGGAGCACATTTGAAACTGGGTAATAGGTAGAGGCTAAAAGAGTTTGGCAAAGTAGGCTAGAAAAAGCCTAGATTTGTTGTGGCACTGTTTATGATAGCAAAGACCTGGAACCAACCCAAATGCCTATCAATGATAGACTGAACAAAGAAAATGTGGCACATATACACCATGGAATAATATGCAGCCATAAAAAAAGACAAATTCATGTCCTTTGTAGAGACATGGATGAATCTAGAAACCATCATTCTCAGCAAAATGACACAAGAACAGAAAACCAAACACTGCATGTTTTCACTCATAGGTGGGTGATGAACAATGAGAACACTTGGACACAGGGAGGGGAACAACACTCACTGGGCTACGTGGGTGGGTAGAGGGGAGGAGAAGGGAGAGACAGCAGGAGGCAGGGAGGATGGGGAAGGTTAACACTGGGAGAAATGCCAGATGTAGGCAACTGGAGAGGGGGAATGGAGACAGCAAAACACCATGGCATGTACCCATGCAACATTCCTGCAGGATGCAGGATGTGAACCCGTACCCTAGAGCCCAAAGCACAATTTAAAAAAAAAAAAGAAAAAAGAAAAAGCCGAGGAGATGATCCAAGATGGCCGAATAGGAACAGCTCTGGATTGCAGTTCCCAGCAAAAATGCAGAGGGTGAGTGATCACCGCATTTCCAAACAAATTTTTACTACCCACAGACCAGGAGATTCCTGGGTGGAAAAGTGCCAAGAGTATCCAGCACAGCTGTTTCAGCTGGCACAGCGGGTCTCCATACAAAAACTCACACAAATCTGGGCGCCGTTTCAATTGTCACCTGGAACGCCTGGGAGACAGAGTCGCCCATTCAACTGAAAAAAGGGGACTGAAACAGGGAGCCAGGTGATCTCGCTTAGCTGGTCCCACCCCCACAAAGACCAGCAATCGGAAACGCTCTGGATTGAGAGTTTCACAGCAAGTACAGCTGGACCCACCATGGTCCAGCTCTGCTGGGGGAAGGGCATCCACCATTACTGAGGCAGTCCACCATTACTGAGGCAGTCTGCCATTATCAAGGCAATGCTCCATTACTGAGGCAGTCTGCCATTACAAAGACAGTCCACCATTACTGAGGCAGACCGCCATTACTGAGGCAGTTCTAACTATACCTCTATAAACAAAACTGCAAGGAAGTTCACACAGCAGCTGGGCAGAGCCCATGGCAGCTCAGCAACGCCTCTGCTGGCAGACTGTGACTAGGCTACCTCCTCGCTGGGCAGGGCATCCCTGAAAAAAGGCAGCAGCATGTCAGGAACTTACAACTAAAGCCCCACCTTCCGAGGACAGAGCACTTGGGAAAAAAAGGCAGTTATGTATTCCACTGCAACAGACTTAAATGTACCTGCCCAGCAGCTCTGAACGCAACAATGGAGCTCACAGCTCAGCACTTTAGCTCCTATAAGGGACAGACTGTTTCCTCAAGCAGCTCCCCACCCCCTGTATATCCAAAGAGACACTTCATAAAGGAGAGCTAAGGCTGCTATCTAGCGGGTATCCTTCTGGGACAAAGAAGAAGAAACTGGAAGGAACCCTTACTGTTCTGCAGCCGCTGCAGGTGATCCCCAGGCAATCAGGGTCTGGAGTGGACCTCCAGCAGTCCTATAGCAGAGGGACCTGACTGTTAGAAGGAAAACTAAAAAACAGAAAGAAATAACTTCATCATCAACAAAAAGGAAGTCCACTCAGAGATCCCATCTGAAAGTTACCAACTACAAAGACCACAGGTAGATAAATACACAAAGATGGGAAGAAACCAGTGCAAAAAATATGAAAACACCCCAAACCAGAATGCCTCTCCTCTCCCAAGGAATCACAACTCCTCACCAGCAAGGGAACAAGGCTGGATGGAGAATGAGTCTGATGAATTGACAGAAACAGGCTTCAGAAGGTGGGTAATTGCAAACTTCTCTGAGCTAAAAGAGCATGTTCTAACCCAATGCAAAAAAACTAAGAACTTTGAAAAAATGTTAGAGGAAATGCTAATGAGAATAAACAGCTTAGAGAGAATATAAATGAATTGATGGAGCTGAAAAACACAACATGAGAACTTCATGAAGCATACACAAGTTTCAATAGCCGAATCGACCAAGCAGAAGAAAGGATATCAGAGGTCGAAGATCAATTCAATGAAATAAAACAAGAAGGCAAGATTAAAGAAACAAGAGTAAAAAGAAATGAACAAAGCCTCCAAGAAATATGGGATTATGTGAAAAGACCTAATCTACATTTGGTAGGTGTACCTGAATGTGATGGAGAGAATGAATCCAAGCTGGAAAATACTCTTCAGGATATTATCCAGGAGAACTTCCCCAGCCTAGCAAGGCAGGCCAATATTCAAGTCCAGGAAATACAGAGAACATCACAAAGATATTCCTCAAGAAGCGCAACCCCAAGGCACATAATTGTAGATTCACCAGGGTTGAAATGAAGGAAAAAAGTGCTAAGGGAAGCCAGAGAGAAGGGTCGGGTTACCCACAAGGGGAAGCCCATCAGACTCACAGTGGATCTATCAGCAGAAACCCTACAGGCCAGAAGAGAGTGGGGATCAATATTCAACATCATTAAAGAAAAGAACTTTAAACCTAGAATTTCATATCCAGGTAAACTAAGCTTGATAAGCGAAGGAGAAATAAAATCCTTTATGAACAAGCAAATGCTCAGAGATTTCATCACCACCAGGCCTGTCTTACAAGAGCTCCTGAAAGAAGCACTAAACATAGAAACGAACAAGTAGTACCAGCCACTCCAAAAACATACCAAATGGTAAAGAGCGTTGACACAATGAAGAAACTGCAACTAATGGGCAAAACAGCCAGCTAGCATCAAAATGGCAGGATCAAATTCACACAAGACAATATTAACCCTAAATGTAAATGGGCTAAATGCCCCAATCAAAAGACACAGACTGGCAAATTGGATACAAAGTCAAAACCCTTTGGTGTGCTATATCCAGGAAACCATCTCACATGCAAGTGTACACATAGGCTCAAAATAAAGGGATGGAGGAAGATCTACCAAGCAAATGGAGAGGAAAAAAAAAAAAAGCAGGAGTTACAATCTTAGTTTCTGATAAAATAGACTTTAAACTAACAAAGGTCAAAAGAGACAAAGAAGGACATTACATAATGGTAAAAGGATCAATGCAACAAGAAGAGCTAATGATCCTACATATAAACACACCCAATACAGAAGCACCCAGATACATAAAGCAAGTTCTTAATGACCTACAAAGAGACTTAGACTCCCACACAATAACAGTGGGAGACTTTAACACTCCACTGTCAATATTAGACAGATCAATGAGACAGAAAATTAACAAGGGTATCCAGGAATTGAACTCAGATCTGGACCAAGCAAACCTAATAGACATTTACAGAACTCTCCACCCCAAATCCACAGAATATACATTCTTCTCAGCACCACATCACACTACTCTAAAATTGACCACATAATTGGAAGTAAATCACTCCTCAGCAAATGCAAAAGAATGGAAATTATAAAACAGTCTCTCAGACCACAGTGCAATTAAATTAGTACTCAGGATTAAGAAACTAACTCAGAACTGCACAATTCCTTGGAAACTGAACAACTGGCTCTTGAATGTATACTGGATAAACAATGAAGGCAAAAATAAAGATGTTCTTCAAAATGAACGAGAATGAAGACACACCATATCAGAATCTCTGGGACACATTTAAAGCAGTGTTTAGAGGAGAATTTATAGCAATAAATGCCCACATGAGAAGCAAGGAGAGATCTAAACTCAAAAACCTATCATCAAAATTGAAAGAGCTAGAGAAGCAAGATCAAGAAAACTGAAAATCTAGCAGAAGACAAGAAATAACTAAGAGCAGAGCAGAACTGAAGGAGATAGAGACACAAAAATCCCTTTCAAATATCAATAAATACAGAAGCTGGTTTTTTGAAATGATCAACAAAATAGACAGACCACTAGCCAGATTAATAAAAAAGAAAAGAGAGAAGAATCAAATAGATGCAATAAAAAATGATAAAGGGGATATCGCCATAGATTCCACAGAAATACAAACCACCATCAGAGATTACTATGAACATAAACCAGTAAACCTGGAAGAAATGGATAAATTCCTGGACAGTTGCACTCTACAAGACTAAACAGGGAAGAAGTTGAAACTCTGAATACACCAATAACAAGGGCTGAAGTTGAGGCAGCAATTAATAGCCTACGAACTAAAAAAAGCCCAGGTCTAGATAGGTTCAGAGCCGAATTCTACCAGACATGTAAAGAGGAGATGGTACCACTCCCTCTGACTATTCCAAACAATCCAAAAAGAGGAAATCCTTCCCAAATCATTTTATGAGACCAATAACATCCTGATACCAAAACCTGGCAGAGACTCAACAAGAAAGGAAAACTTCAGGCCAATATCCACGATGAACATAGATGCAAAAATCTTCAATAAAATACTGGCAAACTGATTGCAACAGCACATCAAAAAGCTTATCCATCACGATCAAGTAGGCTTCATCCTGGGGATGCAAGGCTAGTTTAACATAAGCAAGTCTATAAACGTAATTCACCACATAAACAGAACCAAAGGCAAAAACCATTTGATTATTTCAATAGATGCAGAGAAGGCCTTTGACAAAATTCAACAGAACTTTATACTAAAAACTCTCAATAAACTAGTTATCAGTGGAACATATCTCAAAATAATAAAGCTGTTTATGACAAACCCATAGCCAATATCATACTGAATGAGCAAAAACTGGAAGCATTCCCTTTGAAATCTGGCACTGGACAAGGATACCCTCTCTCACCACTCCTATTCAATATAATATTGGAAGTTCTAGCCATAGCAATCAGGCAAAAATAAATAAATAAATAAAAAGAAATAAAGGGTATTCAATTAGGAAAGGAGGAAGTCAAATTGTCTCTATTTGCAGATGACATGATTATATATTTGAAGACTCCATCATCTCAGCCCAAAATCTCCTTAAACTGATGAGCAATTTCAGCAGTCTCAGGATACAAAATCCATGTGCAAAAATCACAAGCATTCGTATACACCAATAACAGACTTAAAGAGAGTCAAATCAAGAGCGAACTGCCATTCACAATTGCTACAAAGAGAATAAAATACCTAGGAATACAACTAACAAAGGAGGTAAAGGACCTCTTCAAGGAGAACTCCAAAACACTGCTCAAGGAAGTCAGAGAGGACACAATCAGATGGAAAAAGATTCCATGCTCATGGTTGGGAAGAATCAATACTGTGAAAATGGCCATACTTCCCAAAGTAATTTATAGATTCAACACTATCCCCATCAAGCTACTTATGACCCTCTTCACAGAACTGGAAAAAAACGCCTTAAACTTCATATGGAACCAAAAGAGAGCCCACATAGCCAAGTCAATTCTAAGCAAAAAGAACAAACCTGGAGGCATCGCGTTACCTGACTTCAAACTATACTACAAGCCTACAGTAATCAAAACAGTATGGTACTGGTACCAAAACAGAGATATAGACCAATGGAACAGAACAGAGGCCTCGGATGCAATGCCACACATCTACAACCATCTGATCTTTGACAAACCTGAGAAAAACAAGCAATGGGGAAAGGATTGCCTGTTTAATAAATGGTGTTGGGAAAACTGGCTAGCCAAGTGAAGAAAGCAGAAACTGGACCCCTTCCTGACACCTTACACTAAAATTAACTCCAGATGGATTACAGACTTAAACATAAGACCTAACAGCATAAAAACCCTAGAAGAAAACCTCAATACCATTCAGGACATAGGCATAGGCAAGGACTTCATGAATAAAACACCAAAAGCATTGGCAACAAAAACCAAAATAAACAAATGGGATCTAATTAAACTCCAGAGCTTCTGCACAGCAAAAGAAACAATCATTAGAGTGAACCAGCAACCAACAGATGGGAAGAAATTTTTGCAATCTACCCATCTGACAAAGGACTTACATCCAGAATCTACAAAAAACTAAAACAGATTTACAAGAAAACAAACAAACAAACCCATTCAAACGTAGGCGATGGATATGAACAGACACTTTTCAAAAGAAGACATATATGAGGCCAACAAACATGAAAAAATGTTCATCATCACTGGTCATTAGGGAAATGCAAATCAAAACCACATTGATATACCACCTCATGCCAGTTAGAATGGCGATCATTAAAACATTTGGAGACAATAGATACTGGAGAGGATGTGGAGAAATAGGAACACTTTTACACTGTTGGTGGGAGTGTAAATTAGTTCAACCATTGTGGAAGACAGTGTGGCGATTCCTCAAGGATCTAAAAATAGAAATTCTGTTTGACCCAGCAATCCCATTACTGGGTATATATCCAAAGGATTATAAATCATTCTATTGGGAGAGAGATCCAAGATGGCCGATCACTAGCAGCTCAGGATTGCAGCTCCCAGTAAAAGCGCAGAGAGCCAGTGGACGCCACACTTACCGATACATTTTTGCTGCCCACGGACCAGGACATTCCCAGCGGAGGAGCCCCACGGGTGGCCAGCGTGACCCTTTCGGCTGGCGCGGCTTTTTTGCCGGCGCCTCAGCTCGGGGCTCTTGGTGCGGAGTAAACGGGACTGAGTCTCCTTTTGGATGATGTTTGGCGCTCTGGGAAGTCAGAGCAGTCCATCCAGCTGACTGAAAAAGGGACTGAGAAGCCAGACCGGAGACCCCCGGGCAGAAAGGCACCACGAATTTCAACGCTGCTGTCTTAGCTAGCATTGCGAGTCGCACAGTGAAAAGTACATAGATTCCGGAGCTGGGAATTAACAAGCTGGACGTCCACTCAGAGACCTAATTTGAAAGTGAGTAATTACAAAGACGACAGATGGATAAAACCATAAAGATGCCAAGAAGCCACCGTAAAAAAGCTGAGAACACTCAAAATCAGAAAGTCTCTCCTTCTACAGAGGACGCTAGTTCCTCATCAGTAACGGAGCAAGGCTTGATGGAAGACAAGTGTGAAGAATCATCAGAATTAGGCTTCAGAAGGTGGATAATAAGAAACTTCTGTGAGCTAAAAGAATATGTTCTAAACCAATGCAAAGAAACTGATAACTTTGAAAAAAGGTTTGACGAAATGCTAACGAGAATGGACAATTTAGAGAAGAACATAAACGAATTAATGGAGCTGAAAAACACAATACGAGAAATCCGTGAAGTATGCACAAGTTTTACCAGTCGAATTGATCAAGTGGAAGAAAGGATATTAGAGGTCGAAGACCAACTTAATGAAATGAAACGAGAAGACAAGATCAGAGAGAAAAGAGTAAAAAGGAATGAGCAAAATCTCCAAGAAATA